>CAUYTI010060439.1:0-11342 GCA_963575145.1 Galago senegalensis
GGCGTTGTGGCGGGCGCCTGTGGTCCCAGCTACTTGGGAGGCTGAGGCAGGAGACTCACTTGAGCCCAGGAGTTGGAGGTTGCTGTGAGCTGTAATGCCATGGCACTCTACCCAGGGGGACAGCTTGAGGCTCTGTCTCAAAAAAAACACAAAAAAAACAAATAGAAAACGCACCTGCCTAATACACATTTTAAAAAACAAAAGAAAATAAAAACATACCAAAATGTTAGCAGTGGTTACCCTTAGGGGGTGGGGTGATGGTTATTTTTATTTTCCTCTTTATATGTCCTCCGCTATATTTTCCAAATTTTTTCAACAATGTAATGAACATGACCAGAAACTGAATTCCAGTCTATGGCTCATGATGCTGGTGCCTTGGACTGTGAGAGAGAAGAAGGAATCTTTGCTGTTATACTTCTGTTCTTTCTCTCCACTCTCCTTCTGCCTTCCACTCCCCAGCCCCTCCCGCCCCACAGTGCTCCCTGTTGTTTACAGTGGCCCAATGCTGGGCTGTGTGTAAGTTGTGAGTGGTTCTCTCCCTCTGTCCCTGTCTGTCTTCCTCTCTCCCATAGCAAAGATCTTGGGAAAGGTGGGAGAGAGCCTCAGCCGGATCTGCTGTGTGCGCCCACCAGTGGAGCGCTTCACTTTTGTAGGTAAGTGTTGAACCTTCTTTCCCAGTCCCATTTCTTTTCTTTCCCTCCTCCCATTATTCATTCAGCAAATACTCCAAGCACCAGAGCTATGGTTTCAGAGTTTGTGCACTCTCCAAATTCATATGTTAACGTCCTAACCAAGGTGAAAGCATTAGGAGGTAGGACCTTTAGGAGGCAATCAGGTCATGAGGATGGAGCCCCTGTGAATGAGATTAGTGCCCTTATAAAAGAGACATCAGGGTCCCTTCAACTATGTGAGGACACAGTGGGAAGGAGCCACTTATGAACCAGGAAACAGGTCCTCACCACACATGAGATCTACCAATGCCTTGATCTTGGACTTGAAACCTCCAGAATTGTGAGAAATAAATTTCTGTTGTTTGTGAGTCACCCAGACTGTGACATTTTTTTATAGACCCCCCCACACACACACACACATGGACTAGAGCAGTGACTGAAAGAGATTGGCGGTAAATAGGAGTGGCCCTAGGACTACGATGCCAAACTATGACATGAGAGTCCAGGTTCGTGTTCAACCTGCTCTGAGCTGCCTGGGAGACATCCATCCTGTTGTCTCTCTCCTCCCAAGGCTGTGCCCAGAACCCTCCCGTCCTATCACTCTGTCTCGGGTGGTGTTTGTGCTCTTGCCAAGAGGCAGTGCTCTTTCCTTCCTTCCCTGTGGTTCTTGGCTGCTCCCCAATAACTCGGCATGGAGAGAGTATGAGAGTCCCTGGGCACTTTCTCCTACAAACCCCAAATTCAGTCCAGGAGCTGAAAGCCTGGACCTCATTCCCTTTACTCTTTGGACAAATGTCACCTGCCATTTCTGAGATTTCAAGTTTCAGGCATCTTGGAGAGAACCTGAGAGTGATGGCTGAGGAGGAGAGAGGCAGGGACTAGATGACATTTTCATGGTTTTGTCTATGTGCATACCCCTGTGCACCCCCGTGTAAGTGTTGCACACTTACAGGAAGGTCAAAGCTTTGCCTTTTACATCTTCCTGTAGGCTCTTGCTACATCCTGCCATGGGAAAAATCTCAACACTCCCAGTTTTGCTTGTTCTTTAAACCAGGCAACCCTTAAGGAGAGAGGGCCACTCTGGTAACTCCAAAGCCATCCCTCTAGGCTTTGAGGATGTTGCTCTTGTGGGCAGCCTCCCTAAGATACAGAAACAGAAGGCACTCAGCATGAGTATGCCTGTCATTGATTCCCCAGTGAGGCTGTCTGATTCAGAAAGTCGCAGAAACATGAAGCCCTGGAATGGGAGAAGATGCTCCTTCTCCATTTGAGGCTGGACAGTGTCCTGTGCAGGGAGGCATGCACCCCCCACCCACACACCCCACCCCATCCAACCACTCCAACTGAGAAGGCCCTTGGGCAGACCACCTGTCGGACACCCAGAAGCCAGCTCGCTGATGTGTCTGCATTCCCTTTTTCCTCCTTAGATGAGAACGCCAATCTGGGCACAGTGATGCGGTACGAGGAGATTGGTGAGTGGAACTGTACAGGTGGAGACATTGGGGCCACTTGCCTGCATCACAGGCAGCGTGGGGAGGGGAGAGGCATGAAGAGCTTAGGCTGTGTTTGCTGCAGGGTCTGCCCTCAGAGGGGTGATGGTTCCCGAGCTAAGCTGTATTCCTGCTCAACTCCCCTTGGATAGCTCCTAACTGGACTCAGGCCGGTTCCCAGGAGCTGGGACTGGATCCATTGGCAATTTCCCCTTCAGAGTCTCCCCTCCCCCATTGAAAACCATGAAAGTTAAGCTTCAGTGCTGGCCCACAAATGAGGCAGAAGAGCTCCCTGGCCCTCCTTATCAGAGCTTTCCAGTGCTGGAGGGCAAGAAGACAGAGAGGAGCCAGAAGACACGTCCACAGTCTCCCCTGCAGCCTTGGGTAGAGGACAAGTCATTCCAGTGCCTGTCAGCTAAAGCCCTGCAGGGCAGAGGACGGTCATACCAGGGTCAGGGTGGGAAGGAGCTGACAGCCGGTCTGAGCAAGCTCAGAAACAAATCAGAAAATTGAAATATTTTCAAGGTTCCAAAATGGGTTTGAGACACAAGTAGGAGACCCAAGTGTGTGAAGCTGGGGAAGGGGCAGAGAAATAGCAGAGCTGTAGCTGGCCCAGGGACTAGGGGATAAGATGGATCGATGACAACAGGAATGCTTGGATGTTTAGGATGGGAGGCAGTCCAGTGTCCCCCAGACATGCTCAGTGTTCCTCAGTAAGTAGTTCTAGACAAACCTACCCACCAGAGGGGCTGAGAGGCTGAAGAAAGAGGCAAATCCAGTTTCTCAGAAAGAAACATTTAATAGGGACTTAGAAGCAGAAGTCGCGTCTTGAGCAGCTGCACGATGGTGGATCCCTGCACCCACCCTCCAGAAAGTATTCTAATTTATATAGCAACCTTTATTTTGGTAAAACATGTGCAGCTGGTCATGTCTCAGATTTCCTTGCAAAACTTGTGACCCCTGGAGAAGTTAGATAAACATCTCTGTGAAGGGCTATCTGTGCTATAGGCTTTGTTTCTTGACCTTGCTGTGGGAACACCTTGGTATGCAGGAGGCAAACATCCGCCCTTATGGCAGTTTGGCTCCAAGATGGTGTTACTCTTGCCACGCAATAGGCTTAATCTTAAACTTCCACCGGAAAAGATGCTCCAAGCATCTCCCTCTTGGAACCCATCTATCCAAGCACTAGAGGCGGGACTCCAGCCATATCCTGGGAGGAATGGGGTTGCCTTCAGCACCTAGTTCTCCCAGCAGGCCCACCAGGTGTGACATCGTTTCAGGGGGCTTTTCTGGATCTCATCCTCTGATCTCAGGTGCAGTGATATACCTGAATCAGCTCACTTGGTAAAAATTTCAGGAATTTTGTGAATCAGCTATTACTAAAAGTTATTCATATAACTTATTTAAACAGTTTTAAAAACAAGGATAACAAATCCACAAAACCCCTCCCAGTTATTTGACTACATCTGAATATCCTTTATTTACGGGCATCATTGTCTGAAGGCCACAGGAAGGAGTACCTGGCTTCCTGGTTGCTCCCCGAGATGGGGCACGGTCATATGACTCTCCTATAGCCCCAGAACGCCCAACAGGCAGGGATGAGGGTGAAGGTGCCAGGGTGGGGCTGCAGGCCCTGCCTGCCACCTCCCTGCAGGTCTATGCCTGGCCACGAATTGCTACATTTCCAGGGGGTTTCCTTGACCAGCTGAACTTAGAACTGTCTTGAGACTTTTTTTTTGAGATAGGTTCTAACTTTCTCACTCTGGGTAGAGTGCCATGGCATCATAACTCACAGCAACCTCAAACTATTGGGCTAGAGCTATCATCTTGCCTCAGCCTCCCAAGTAGCTGAGACTACAGGTGCCTGCCACAGTGCCCAGCTAGTTTTTCTATTTTTAGAGGAGACAGGGTCTCACTCTGTTCAGGCTGGTCTCCAACTCCTGAGCTCAGGTAATTAACCCGCCTCAGCCTCTCAGAGTGATAGGATTATGGGTGTGAGCCCTACCGCACCTGTCTGGTCTTGAGACTGTTACCTATATTCCAGTGTACACTTCTCTCTTGATTGTCCCAGAGAATTTATGGTGCCAAGCTTCAGCTCTGGCCTTGCCTTCTCAGCACAGGGGCATATCAGGCCACCACTGCCCCAACTCAGGGAATCCTTTCCTGCAGAGGGCAATGCTGTTTTCACTTCCATGGGCTCACCACAGCCTTGCCAGGGGTAGGTTGCTCAGCCTCACTGTGCTTGCCCTTATGGCTCTGTGGCAGTCATGGTGAGGCCACCACAGGACAGAAAATGGGCCTGTGGAATGACCCCTCATCTCTGGGGTCTGACCCCTCATCCCCAAAGGTCTGGCTGCCCAACTCCTCATCCCCTCTGTCATTGAAAGAGAAGGAGCCTCCAGTGTCTGACTGGAAGGGACTGTGGGGAATATGGAATGGAAGACACACAGATTCAGAGAACAGAGCTGGGTGGCTGCAGCTATCAGATGGATTCATGGCCTGGTGTGGTCCAGGTGGTGGCCACCTCAGTGTGCAGTGGGAGCTGAGATGGGCCACAGGGTCTGGGCTCCACATAGCGAGGATTCCTGGGAGGGGGGTGTGCAGACAGAGAGTGATAATTCTAAATCCTGGCCCTGGATCCAGGAGCCCTAGGAGAGGTCAGTGGGGAATGGAGGTGCCTTGTTTCCTGACCCTTGGGACTCATGTGTCCACCTTTTGAAATCCACTCTCACAGTAAATAAAAAAGAAGAGCCATTTTCTCCTGGCTCCAGTAGCATCTGTGACCCCATTTACGTGTGCTTACCAGCTGACTTGCTGCTGGGGCTGCCCAGGCTTGTGGGCTGGCAACTTGGTTCCTCCGTGCCACAAACCTGGAGAGAGCCCTGCTGCCCTCCAGTGGCCTCACGTGGGACCTCAAGCCCTGTCCCGGCTGCCTGCCTGTGGGACACAGCTGCTCTGGTGCTGTAAGAAAAAGCTGAGACGCCACTCTTTATTCTGTGCTTGGGCTTAAAAAAAAAAAAAAGTCCCTCATTGTAGTTGAGTAGGAAAGTGAGTCCCTGGCTTGGGTATGGAGAAGAGATTCATTTTCATGGCTCTAAGCAGAGTTTCTCAGCCGTGGCAGTATGGATATTTGGGACCAGATAACTCTGTGTGTGTAGGGCTGATCTGTGCATTGGAGGGTGTGCAGCAGCACCCCTGGCCTCTGTCCACTAGATGCCCGTAGCTTACCATCCTCCCCATCAGTCCTGACAACCAAAACTGTCTCCAGATACTGTCAGACATCCCCTGGAAGTTGCAAAACTGTCCTCAGCTGAGAACCTCCAATGCAGAGAAAGTCAAGGCCCACACATCCTGGACATGACCACCTAACTGAACTGTTAGGCAGCCAGGGTCACAGAGCCTCACCCTTTCAATAGGTAACTGACCTAGAACTCTAGGTGGCTCCAAGTGGGGTACAGGGCACCGCAGGATCCTAGGAATAGGCCCAGTCTGGCTTCTCTCAGTCATACTATGACCCTTACCCTAATCCTAACCCTAACCCCAGCCATCTGCACAGCTGGAGAGTGAGGCCAGCAGTCTGGTGGGACAACATGGGGACATGATACCATTGACTTGGACAAGCATTTCCCCCAGTGTCCCCATGCTGTAAGAGAAGAAGCTACAGTGGCCACCAGGCCCACCCCAGACCATCCTGAAGGCTCTTGGGCCACCTGCAGGGCCTTTCTTGTCTGTTGGCATGATAGAGGAGGGAAGACAGATTGGAGGGATGTTTAGTAGTTGAGACCCTAGCCTTCAATGGAGCTCCTTGAGGTGGGTGGGCTGCCAAGCTGCTGTGGCAGCGAGATGCCCATTGTCAACCCAGCATCTCCTGCCTGCTTCAGAACCATCTGGAGACTCCCTGTGCAGCAGGACCCAGCTCACCATCTGAAAGTCCTTGTCAGGTGTTGGAGCAGCTATGGGGTGGGAGGCAGGCAGGGCTGCTGGCAGCCTCTCACACCTCTGCAGCTGTCTCTGGAAGGCTGGTGGTGAGCTCAATGCAGGGCTGCCTCACTATTTCAGATAAGATGCCCACAACCTTGGCCTCTCAGGGGGAGGAGCTACTGCTGGGATATCTGGGAGCCAAACACAGACAACACCCTGAGTCATCCTGGACGAGGGCTCTTTCCACTGGGTTGCAAGAATCCTGGGTTTCTTTTTCTTTCATTGCTCAGTTTTAATAATAAGCCCATCTGTTTGGTGCCCATTGTGAATGACAATGGGCCTCACTGGGATAATTCAGAGTGGAGTTAATAAGGAAAGAGAAACTATTGATGAGCAAAAAGTGTGCTTGGGGGCCGGGAGAGGACCGGGACCAGGAGGGGGTCTCAGCCCCACTTCTCAAGCCCTTGGCTGAGGACAGTGGCCATGAAGGACATATCTGATAAACTCAGCTACTTGATAGACATACTCAATGTCCCACCTCTCTCCCTAAGGAGACAAGTCCCCGATAATGCACAACAGAAGAGAATTCCTGACTCTGTTGACCCTTGAGCTTGATAGGGGGCAGTAGAGGGGCACTTAGACCTTAGGCATGTGGCTGGCTGGGTCTCTGTTGGAGTGGCTAACCATGCTGGTTCAGCCCTGCAAGAGTTATGCCCCAGGCAACCCAGGGCAGTCGGTGGCCCTCTGTACTTCACTTTCTGGAGGAGTTCCCACCTAGAGGGGACGAGGGTGGTCTGTAAGTGAGCCTGAGCGAGAGGTGAGCAGAGATGCCCGGGAGAACTGGTTCCAAGACCCCAAGGGTGCTGGACGTCTGTGTCCCGGACCAGAAGGCTGAGCGCTGTCGATGTTTCCTGGATCTCCACTTACTCCCTTTACAAACTTTGCTCCTTCAGAGCTGCGGATCCTGCTGCTGTGTGGCAGTGACCTGCTGGAGTCCTTCTGCATCCCAGGCCTCTGGAACGAAGCCGATGTGAGTAGCAACAAGGTTTTGGGCTTGGCTCGCAGTGTGGGCTGGGCATTCTGGGAAGGGTTGTCCCCCTAACTGAAGTCTTCCACCTCCCTTGGTTCCCAGGTGGGCAGTCCGCTGACATCACTAGAGATTTCTCACCTACCCCAGCTTTGTCTCCTACTGTGTTTTCACACTCTCTCCTCACACTCCTCCTGTAATGCCCCTGGGGAGAAAAGCAACCTGAGTCACAGAATGCCAGGTTCCAAGTACAGTAGTGCGTGGGGTGGGTGTGTTGGAGGGAGGGGGGAGGGAGGGAATAAGGGAAAACATCTTTGCCCTTCTGAGATTACTGTGCATTTTGTTTTCCTTTGGTCCCTTTTGAAAAGGTAATAAATACCACCCTAGAATTCCTCAGCAAGAGGAAAGGGGTCAAGAGGGGAGAAGTTAAGAGCAAAAGGTCAGTAGGGTCCTTCTGGCAATTGACTTGGGCTAGAGGGAACCCAGCAGTTAAACTTAGCACCACTTAGAAACTTAATCAACATCTTTTGTTGCCAGATCTTGATTATGATGGTCTTGCAACAGCAACTGCTAATCCATAAATAACTCACTCTTCACACATTCGTCCATTCTTGTTTTTTCATTAATTCATTCATCTGATAGCCCCAGCTAATGCCAGCTCCCAACCCCATAACCCTCTGCAAGTTGACTTCCCGGGGGCAGCAATTCCGGACAGCTTTTTATTATCTTGCTCTGTGAATCCGCGTAAATCAGTCAACTCCTCTGGGCCTCAGTTGTTTTTTTAAATCTATGAAGTGTTATCTACAGCAGTCTGAGATTTTAAAGAAATATACAACTCCTACCCCCAAGTTAGGAGGTGACGTGTCATAGATATGTGCAATCTTTTCGTGTACTTTGTGCCTCTGGACTGAGAGATAACGAGAGGCAGGAGAGAGCGAACATTCAGGGCAGACTCAAGGTTCCACTTCTACTCCAACACAGCTTATGACAAAATATATCCTGAGTCTCAGTTTCCCCCTAAAACTCATTTTCTCATTTCCTAAAAAATGGGCATAATAATCGTACCTACCTCATATGGTTTTGGAAGATGTAAATAATATTGTCTATTTAAAGTACCTCACACGGCTCGGCGCCTATAGCTCAACCGGCTAAGGCGCCAGCCACGTACACCTAAGGTGGCGGGTTCAAATCCCCAGCCCGGACCCGCCAAACAACAATGACGGCTGCAACCAAAAAATAGCCAGGCGTTGTGGCTGGCGCCTGCGGTCCCAGCTACTTGGGAGGCGGAGGCAGGAGACTCGCTTGAGCCCAGGAGTTGGAGGTTGCTGTGAGCTGTAATGCCACGGCACTCTACCCAGGGGGACAGCTTGAGGCTCTGTCTCAAAAAAAAAAAAATAAAAATAAAAAAAATAAAGTACCTCACACACAGTCCCATGCCACGGTTGTTAACAAGTGAATATACAAACAGACATTCACATAGCTCTTCAAGGGGAAAAGCCCAAATGCTAGCCTGCCAGTGGGATAGCCAAGAGCCAGGGAGAGTTTCAAAGATGCAAATTATACTATGCAGTCTTTTCATCTCCACCCTGGAACAACTTCCTGCAGGTGAAATTTTAAACCTCCTTTCAGTTCTGGATTAAGGAGCTTAATTAGCTTCTACTTTCCTTGCTACTTCACAGGGTGCTGTGAAAGTAAAAAGTAATAAAGGCAAAGTTCTGTACAAGAGCTCAGCAAAGCTCTTTCAGGAATCCAGGCAAATCTGTGTGATTGCCTGGGGTTGCGTTTTATGGGGAGGCCTGGGCAGTGGGGAGGACTTCAGGATGGAACCTCGGGCAGCAGCAGCAGGGAATCCCTGGGGCTCTTTACTAACTGTGCTGGGAGAGGAGGTTCCTCCCAAGGGCAGACCCAGGCTTCGTGCAGCCTGCAGCTTACCCAGTTTGGGGCCCTGGCTGTAGGGCAGGCCCTCTCTGTGCCTCCCAGTGAGATTGCTGACTTAGATCCCATTCTCCAACTTCTCTGCAAAGTGGCTACTGCTGATGTCATCAGATACCGACATTTGGGACCGAGGGAGAAGGGCCCTAGTTCTCTCTGATGGTTGGCTCCTGGTGCTGAGACCAGGGTCGGTTGGTTAAAATAGGAAATTTGAAAAACCAAGAGCTGTTGATTTACCAGGAACGTGACAGGGAGGCAGAGTGAAGTCCTCGTCTGTTCACAAATGTTCTTGCTTGACCAGTTGGCCAAGTCCCGCCCTGTCTGTCTTCCCTTTCTGGACTCCCGAGGGAGATCATAGAATTTCAGTACCTTCTGGGTGATTGGGGAAAAGGAAAGGGATCTTTCTATCCCATTCCCAACCCCAAGTCTGAGATGAGTAATTTTGCGGCATCTCTTGGAATCAGTGATGGATGAGAAGATGAACCAGCAGCAAGGGAGGGTGACCAACTAGTCCCAACTTTCCCAGGACTTACACAGTTTTAAAATTGAAACTCCCACATCCTGGGAATTCCCTTAGTCCTGGGCCAACAAGGATAGTTGGTTGCCCCGGTACCCTGCCTGGCTCTGCTCAGAGAATACCACTGTCCCAGGCCAGCAGGGACCCCACATCTAACCTTTCTAGTCACCTGCAAGGGCAGCAGGAGGATTTGGGTGAAGCAGACCTCACATTTGCTCCATAGGGCTTTCGAGAGCTTGGAGCGGACCTGCCTCCCCCACCCTAGCTAATCGCTCAGTCCTCCACCTCGACCACAGCCCATCTGTGAGGTCCTTAGAATCATTGTGTCTGACACAGAGGAGAGGGGACTCTAAGGAGATGTTTCCTCACATAGTGTGCACCTGGCCTGCAATGGAAGTGTGGCAGAAATATCACATTAATTTATTTAAATCAAATTAAAAATCCATTCCAAATCCCTACCCCACAGGGATGGTGGAAGGTTGGTGTTAGTCATGATTAGAACTGAGGGGCTCCTGTGTGCCTGGAACATGAGGATGGTCCTTCACCCTCAGCCAGGGTCACCCACAGACACCTTCATGGTCCCTAAAGGTGGAGGGTTCTCTGCTCCACACCCACCTGGGAGGGAGGGCTCCTGGTGGGGTCTGGGGGACTAGTGTGGGGCCTCACCCCCTCCTCCCCAGGGGGCTTTCGGGGACCAGGCAGGATGAGCTTCCCAGGCCTCTAGTTTTTTCCTCCCATGGTAGAAGTTGGTGTGATGGCAGCAGAACCTCTTCTTCCTTTTTAAGTTCTGAAAGTCCCTTCCTTAGTTTCTTTCTTCTCCTCAGGACACTTAGCAAAAATCTCATCAATGAGTTCAAGGCCATTGACTTCAAAGATTTCTGGTTTTGCCCTGCAAATTCCTCCTGTAGAGGGTCTGGCTCTCTAGTAGAGATAGGGTTGGGGACGTAGGGAGCATGAAACGACATAGTTAACTCAGTGAATTATTCTGTCTTCACGTGGGAACGATTGGATCTTAAGGTCTGGAAAAGGAACATCTTTCAGGAACTGGCTTCTTGTACTGGCAAGGTTTATCATCTGTCTGGGGTTTGCCTGGAAATGGCCCATTTTAGGAATTTTGGTTCCTAATCACAAGACTCTCAGGGATGTCATATGTGAGACCTGCTTCTGTCCCAGGTTGCTTTCATTCTTTCTTATTTCTTGCTTTCTTCCCTTTATCAGAACACATTTTTCTTTCTTATCTACTTACTGCCACAGTGACCACGAGCCCAAATCCCTGAGTCTGTCCTTGATGGGGGACAAAAGTGGGGAGAGGAGAGCAAAGCTGCTTCTCTAAGGAGATGTTTCCTAGGAAAACTCCGAGGCATTGGCTCCACCTGCATCCGCCCATGTCCTCTCCAGAATTCTCAGAAAAAAGGACAATGAGAAGCCACTTGTTCAAACAGGTCTGGGGAGAACTAGGAGCCTCTTTTCCATCCTGTAAAGAAAGCTGGAGGGAACCGTGGAGGCCCCTTGCTGGACACCTCCAGGCTGGACACCAGCCAAGGTCTATTCCTTGTGACAGTGAGATGCCAAGGCCTCTTCCTGCACAGCCACACCCTCCCCACTGAGTCATTTTTGCTCTTTCTTTTGCCTTGGATTCCTGAACCGAAGCCCTCCAGAAATCTAATTACACAACCAAATGGACAGGGGGGGGGGGGGGGGGGGGGGGGGGGGGGGGGGGGGGGGGGGGGGGGGGGGGGGGGGGGGGGGGGGGGGGGGGGGGGGGGGGGGGGGGGGGGGGGGGG
>CAUYTI010060441.1:0-20491 GCA_963575145.1 Galago senegalensis
CAAATTTCTTCAATGTGAGAATGTCATTAAAGTATTTAATTTCTCCATCATAAATGAAACTCAGTTTAGCTGGATACAGGATCCTGGGTTGAAAGTTATTTTGTTTTAGGAGATTAAAAGTTGATGACCACCCTCTTCTAGCCTGAAAGGTTTCAGCAGAGAGATCTGCAGTCATTCTAGTATTTTTCCCCTTGTAAGTTATGGTTATCTTATGTCTGGCTGCTTTTGGAATTTTCTCTTTCATATTAACTTTAGTGAAGTTAATTATGATGTGCCTGGGGGATGTCTTATTCAGGTTGAGTCATGCTGGGGTTCTGAAACTGTCTGTTATCAGAATTTCAGAATCTCTTGGCAGGTCTGGAAAGTTGTCTTTTATAATTTCATGAAGTAGAGCCTCTGTGCTTTGTGAAGCCACTTCATTGCCTTCAGGGATTCCTATAAGACGAATATTAGTTTTCTTTCAATTATCCCAGAGCTCTCTGAGAGAGTGATCCATTTTTGCTCTCCATTTCTCTTCCTCCTTGAGCACTTGGGCACATTCAGAAGCTTGGTCTTCAATGTCAGAGATCCTTTCTTCTGCCTGCTCCATTCCTTTAGCAAGGGATTCTACCGTATTTTTCAAATCTTTGAGGGCTGCCAACCTCTTCCCTCAGTGTGTCAAAATCTTTGATCATTTATCTTTGAAATTATTGAATTCTTCAGACAGCTTTTGAATAATTTGAAACTCTAATTCCCTCCATTCCTCCATTCTGTTAATCTAATTTGCTATCCAGATCCTGAACTCGATTTCTGTCATCTCAGCCATCTGTTTATGGATGGGATCTTCAATTGCATTTTCCCCATCCTTCCTTGGGGGAGTTGATCTACTCTGGTAATTCAGGTTACCAGAGTATTTCCACTGATTCCACGCCATGCTGAATTTTAACCTTTTGGAGACTGTCCCCAAACCATTCAGCCAGTGGCTGCCACTGGAGAAGATGCCAGCTTCCTATGGTTGCCCAGAGACTTAGGGTGTGTCTGTCCAGAAAAGCCTCAGGGTATAAATCTTATTTTTCTAGCTTCTGGGGCTGCTGCTCTGCCTCAAGCGATTGTAACTCCAGTGTGATTCTCTCTCAACTGATCGTCTTCTTGCAGTTCTCAGGCTGCCAGGTCTGGGGTGCTGGGACTGTACCAGTCGATCAGTCCTCTAGGTGCACCGCTTGGGTGCCCAGGAGCAGCAGCGGAGCACCAGCAGCTGGATGGAGAATGTGCAGCTCAAGCAGTTCTCTGGCTGCAGGGCCAGGACAGGGTGCTTGGACCCTCAGGGGTGGGGGGACGCTGCTCTTGGGCCTCCTCTCACTGTCTCTGCAGGCAAGGGGGGAAGGGTGGACTGGGAATTTAAAATGGCAGCAAAACGTTAGTTCAATTTTTCTGCCTGCCTAGAGGGTGTTCAGAGTCTCAGCAGTGTTCCTCTAGTGGAGTAGACCCCACTTTCTGTAGCTCTCACACGTGGGGTGAGATAATAAGTCCTCAGTTCACCACTTACCTGTAGGAACCTCACAGGAGCAGACGAAGAGAAAAAAAAAAAACACACAACTTTCTCTGGGGAGGGGACAGACATCTTTCCTTCAAGATGTATTATATACCTGTAGATTGCTTTCTAGGAGTTGCAACTTGCCTCAGCAGAGGTGTCCTGCAGCTATCACTCTTCTCTCTCAGCTGGACTCCTAGGCTTCAACTTTGTTGAGTATTTTCTGGACTTTATCCTTCCCTCCAGATGGGAGCTTCTGTCGGCCATCTTTTTAACACCATTTAATCCAAAACCTCAAACACCTTTATTTGATGCCAGCTGAAAATACTGGATGTTCATAAAGTTCACGTGCAATTTACTCTGTTAAACTATCTTAAATTGCACACAAACTTTATGTCCACCTTATATTAAAAGTAACCTCATAATAATCTGTTCGGGTTTATACCATGCCCACAATACTCAATAGTCCAGTTCAAATTATGGTATTTTTGTTATTTTGCTAGGCTCACAACTTTTGCAATCTCAGTCTAAAGTTCAGTCTTTTTATTACTTTGTCAGTATACAATTTTCCCAAGAAAATGCCTTATCAATGCAGTTCCTTCCATTTAAACAAAGGGACTCCCTGTGGAAAATTCTTATTTTATTACACTATATTGTGTTAAGAACATTTAACATTAGAGCTATTCCTTTTAACAAAGTTTTATGTATATAGTACATTATTGTTGACTGCAGGTACAATGTTTGACAACAAATTTCTAGAGCTTATTTATCTTGCCTGAAACTTGTTTTCATTTCTCCCTACCCAGCCCCTGCAACCAAACCACCATTCTAGTCTGATTTTATGAATTTGTTTTTTGGGTTTTTTTTTTTTTTTTGACTGGCTTATTTCACTTAGCATAATATCCAGAAGGTTCACCTACATTGTTGCAAATCACAGAACTCAGAGGGGATTAAAGACTTAAATATGTGGCTCAGTGCCTGTAGCTTTAAGGCACCATCCACATACATCAGAGCTGGCAGGTTCGAATCCAGCCCGGGTCTGCCAAACAACAATGACAGCTACAACCAAAAAAAATAGCCAAGCATTGTGGTGGGCACCTGTAGTCCCAGCTACTTGGGAGGCTGAGGCAAAAGAATCGCTAAAGTCAGGAGTTGGAGGTTGCTGTGAGCTGTGATGTCACAGCACTCTACCAAGGGCAACAGCTTGAGGCTCTGTCTCAAAAATAAATAAATAAATAAATAAGACTTAAACACATGGTCCAAAATGTAAAACCTTCTAGGAGAAACATATGGAGAAATCTGCATGATATTATTCTTGGCAATGATTTCATTCATATGACACCAAATGTATTAGCAACAAAAGCAAAAATTTACAAGTGGGACTACAACAAACTGAAAAACTTCTTCACAGTGAAGAAAAAAATGGCCACAGTGAAAAGGCAGCTTATGAAATGGGACAAAAATATTTGCAAACCATGTATCTGCTAAGTGGTTCAAATCCAAAATACATAAGCAAGTTCCACAACTTAGTAAAATAACCAATAACTTGATTTTAAAATAGACTGAGTATTTAAACAGACATTTTCCAAAGAAAATATACCAATATTCAGCAAGGATGTGAAAAGATGCTCAACATCAATAATCAGCAGGGAAATGCAAATCAAAACCATGGCTATATTTTACCTTATGCCTGGGAAGATGGCCATGATAAATCAAAAGAAAACAGAACAGAACCAGAAAATAACAAATTCCAGCAAGGAGATGGAGAAATTGTAATCTTTGCCCATTGTTGGTGGGAATGCAAAACACTGCAGTCACTATGGAAAGCAGCATATAGTGGGCCCTCAAAAAATTAAAAATAGCAATCTCTCTTTTGGTTATTTATCCACAAGAATTCAAAGCAGCATCTTAAAGAGAAATTAGTATTCTTATGTTCATGGCAGCATTATTTATGAATAGACAAGATGTAAAAATAAACTGAATGTTATCAATTAGGTTGAATCACCTCAATACTTTTCAAGAGTCTGAGCTAACAACATTTCATGAATTAGATAATATCCAACTGCAGTTTGTGTTGGGGGCCCTCCTGAGGGGAGGTTTGAAGAAAAGGCTTTTATAAGGTGAAGAGAAAGCAAAGTAGAGAAATTAATTGTTTACAGTGATGAAGTTGCCTTGTTTGGATTACCCAGGTGGAAATTCTTGGTTATGCAATTAAAGGTTAGTTGGTGGTTTCTGGTTGATTAAACATAAATTTCATTTTCTTCTAAGTTAGTTACATAAATGAAACTCAATGTATTTAGGTTTTGGCCTGTTTCCATAGGTACCCAGAACCCTGGAGCTACCTCAGGCTAATAACCGCTATTGAATTATTTTAGCAATGTTTATCAACTGATGCTGAATAAAGAAAATGTGCTACAAAATAGAGCAACATTCACTCTTCAAAAACCCAGGGCAAATCTCTATTTATTCCATGAAATGCCGAAATTTCCTTTGACAACCTCTGCATCTTCAACACTTCTTGTATTGAAGATCCTCTTTGACAATCACTGGAACCTATTGTACAAGCTGGTGGTGTTAAGCCTTTATAAGGAAAAGGGCAAGAGAGAGCAGCTCTCAAATTTTTAGTGGCCAGGTTAGTAAACAACTATCACTCCAGGATTTTTTTTAATGTGAAATTGGGAGCTAAACTTCCTGATAAATTGAGATTTCAAAATCAGTGAGCAAGACTTCTACTTCTGGGAAAATAAAGTAGACATGTTTTTCTCTATTCTTCCTACTAAGTACAACTAAAAATCCTGGACATTATATTTAAAACAAACATAAGAAGATGCTGAAGGTGAACAAAAGAAGGCAGAAGTGATTGGAAGACTCAAAGACCAGCATGATACTAAGTTCTTTGGGTTTTCTCTTTCCCTCACATATATAAGCTAAACAAGCTGCCTTTTAAAATACCAAAAGAGTTAGAAAATGAAAGACTTACTATGAGCCTGTTCCTTCTAGCCGAAGGACCGGGAAAAGGGCAGCTAAGTGAGACCGAGATCTTTGACGTCATAAGTGCTTTATTCCAGCCAGCCACCACACACACAGGAAAACCAACCAAACAAACAAACAAAACAGAAAACAATTGTTTCCACTTTCACCAGCAAAGGCTAACTAGGGAAATGAAATGTCTGTTTTTGCTAGGCTAAAATGAGATACCAAACTCAGCCTCATTGGTCCCCACTACCCTGGTGTCAGAGAAGCCCAAGGAGAAAGCCAGAGCTTTGATTTCCACTGGGTGGGTAATGAGTCATCCCTCCCTGTGAAACTAGTGCTGACTACTTGGGGATGCAGAAGTTTTCTTTTTGGATGGATCATTTTAAGTGAAATCACTTAAAGTGATCACTTAAAATGATCCTTTCTTTGGCTGGAATGCTATCACAGGAAGCCTAGCAGAGAGTCATAATAGTCACCACCTCCCACTAGTAAAGAGACTACCCCACCCTGGTGTAAGAGGAGACTACATGGGGTGGGAGGATCAGCACAGGCTTAGTGGAGAGGCAGAATTCCCCACCTCCCCAGCAGCAATGAGGAGTCTTCTTACTGGCAGGTGTGAACGGATGCTGGTTATGGAGCCCATGTTTCTGTTCTTGCCTGGTAGTAGGTGGTGCTGTCATCTCCCCCTGCCAGAGTGACATCAGAATAAACTAGCTAATACAGAAGGTTTAAATAAGATCCACAGACTTGCAACACCCAAAACATCCAGATTTAAACTGAAAACAACAATCATGTCAAGAACTAGAGACACCTCTAATTAATGATTTCAAAACTGATTGTATAGGCCCAGTGGTCAAGACTGTGTACTACTGATAAAGGGGTAGACACATAGATCAATAAAACAATATTAAACCCCAAAGCAGACCCACACTAATATGACAAATTAGTAGATGCCAAAGGTAGATGCAATCTGTAGATGCAGGGAAAAAAATAAAAAACATAACAGAGATATTTGAATTACCTGCAAAGATTTTTAAAAAACTATCATAAAAGTTTTCCATGAGCAATTACAAACATGTTAGAGAAAGAATGAAAAAATATAGAATGTCTCAGAAAAGAAACAAAAGTCTCAGCAGAGACATAGAAGATATAAAGAAGAAGAATCAAATGGAAATTGAAGAATTAAAAGCTCCCATAACTATATATATAAAAAATTTAATACGTGAGCTCAACAGCAAAATGAGGGGATGGAAGATAGCATGTGTGAACTTCAAAATAGAGAAGGCAAGCTTAATTAATCTCAGAGAATGTGAACAGGAGAAAACAGAGAGAGCTGGGGGACTGCGGGGCACTGTGAGAAAGGTCTCTTACTCATGGCTTCTGAATCCAGAAGGAAAGGGGAGAGGGAAGTGTGAAAAAGTACTGAAAATAATAATGATTGAGAACTGTTCAGATTTGACATAAGAGAAGCTGAGTGAACTTCAAAAAGAAAAAACCAAGAAATTTCAAGACATATGCTAGTCAAATTTTTAAAACTAAAGACAAATAAAAATTGTTAAAAGCAGCAAATGATGAAAAAAAAACCCTGTCAATCAAGAATCTTACATCTATCATTAAGTATCCTTAATAAAAGAGGTGATTGAAGAGATGTGCTTATAAACACTATAAATAAATCAAAATGGAATTATAAAAAGTGTTCAAGAAAGCTCCAGGGAAAAAGTAAGCAGAGAAACAAAAAAAGAGAAAGAAAGAGAAAAACAAACAATCTGACTTAAACCCTAATATGTCAATCATTACATTAAAACAAAGTGGTTTAAATATACCAGTGAAACTTTTCTACTTGCACAGTTTGCAGATGACAAGATTATCTACACAGAAAATTCCAAGAGCTATACAGAATAGAACTCTGAAAATGAACTAATTTCAACAAAGTTTCAGGATGTAAGATAAACATACAAAACTCTATTATGTTTCTAAGTGCTAGCAGTGAACACATGGTACTGATATTAAAAATGCATATCATTAACAAAGACTCATAACAAAAAGAAATAGGTGGAAATCTAGCAGAACACATACAGGACTTACATTCTGGAAACTACAAATGCTGAGAAATCAAATAAATAGAAAGTTTCAAAATGATTGAAATGTTAATTCCACCCAAATACCCAAATTAACATAACTTCTATCAAATTACACAATAATGTTTATATGTATAAATGTGACTATTATGAAATTTATATAGAAAATCAAAGAAATTAAGGGGTTTTTTTGTTTGTTTGTTTTGATTTTGAGACAGAGTTTCACTCTGTCACCCTGGGTAGAGTGCCATGGTGTCATACCTCACAGCAACCTCAAAGTCTTGGGCTCAAATGATTCTCTTGCCTTAGCCTCCTGAGTAGCTGTGACTATGGCAAGCACCACCATGCTTGTATAGTTTTCTTTTTTTAGTAGACACTGGGGTCTTGCTCTTGCTCAGGCTGGTCTCAAACTCTTGAGCTCAAGCAATCCACCTGCCTCACTCTCCCAGAGTGCTAGGGTTACAGGCATGAGCCACTGCACCCAACCAGAATTAAGGTTTTTTTAATTAATAACAAAGAGCAATCATCCTATATGATTTCAAGACTGCTTGCATAGGTCCAGTGGTCAAGACTGTATAGTATTGATAGAGAGGTAGACACACACATCAGTGAAACAATATTAAACCCGAAAGCAGATCCATACTAATATGACAAACTAATTTTTATTAATATATTTTATTTTCTGAAAAATCACAGGTTTACAGACAAATTGAGTAGAAAGTATTTAGAGTTCCTATAAACCCTCTCATCCTCCAACTACTCACAGCCTCCTCCTCCAACATCTTGCAATAATGTGGTATATTTATTACAGTAGATGAGCTAACATTAATTTAAGCATATAATATTCATATTAAATGTGAACTATATTATGTGTTAAATATTATTAAGTGTTAAATAGCTAAAAGTATTTTAATATTATTAAGTGTTAAAGTGTGTCTAAAAAACACTGTACATAATTACAAATATTGCTAAAAATAACTAATGATCATCTAAGCCATCAGATGAGTGATAGTATTTTTGCTGGTAGAGGGTTTAATTCAGTATGATGGATGCTGACTGAGCAGGGTGGTGGCTTCTGAAGGTTAGGGTAGCTCAGGCAATTTCTTAGAATAAGACAACAGTTAAATTTGCCACATGGATTGACTCTTTCATAAAGGATGTCTCTGTAGCATGTTGGATAGCATTTTACAGTAGAAATTATTTCAAAGTTTGAGTCAATTCCCTCAAATCCCACTGCTGCTTTATCAACCAAGTTTATGTAATACTATAAATCTTTTGTTGTCATTTTAACAATATTCACAACATTTTCACCAGGAATAAATTCAATGTCAAAAAGCCTCTTTCTTCATTCATCCATAAGAAGCAATTCCTCATCTATTAAAATTTTGTCATGATATTCCTGCAATCCAGTCACATCTTCAGTCTCCACTTCTAATTATGGTTCTTTTGCCATGTTCACTGTGTCTGTGGTTACTTCCTCCACTGGTCTTGAACCCTCCAAAGTCATGTATGATGGCTGAAATCAACCTCTTTAACATTTTTGTTAATGTTGATATTTTGACTTCCTCCCATGAATCACAAATGTTCTTGATGCTAGCTAGAATGGTAAGTTCTTTCCAGAAGTTTTTCAATTTACTTTGCTCAGATCAAATATAGCAATCTATAACCATATTGTAATGTATTTCTTAAGTAATCAGGAAAAAAATTGAACTGACTCTTTGGTTCATAGTTCAAGCACAGAAGTTGCATTACCAGACTTGAAAACATTAAATTTCTTGTATCTCTCCATCAGAGCTCTTGGGTGACCACAGACATTTTTAACTAGCATAATATTTTAAAAGGAATCTTTTCTCTGAGAGTAGGTCTCAACAGTGTGCTTAAAATAGTCAGAAAACCATGCTGTAAACAGATGTGCTATCATCCAGCCTATGCTGTGCTAGTTGGTTTACAGAGAGAGTAGATTCAGTATAATCCTTAAGGGCCTTACGATTCTGAGAATGATAAATGAGCATAGGTTTTAACTTAAATTCACTAGCTACATTTTTCTTTAACAAGATAGCCTACTCTTTGAAGCCAAGCATTGACTTCTCCTCTCTAGTTATAAAAGTCCTAGATAACATCTTCTTCCAATAGAAGGCCATTTTATCTACATTGAAAATCTTTTATTAGTGTAGATGCCTTCATCAGTTATCTTAGCTAGATCTTGAATAACAGGGTGCAGATTTTACATCAGCACTTGATGCTTCAATTTGAGCTTTAATGTTAGGTTGATAACTTCTCTCCTTAAACCTTCTGTGTGAACCAACATCTTCTGGCTTCTAAATTTTCTACTGAAGATTCTTCTCCTCTCTCAACCTTCATAGAAATAAAGAAAGTTAGAGCCTTGCTCTGGATCAGGTTGTGGCTAATTTTATCATCTACCCATATCACTAAAACTTTCTTTACGTCAGCAATGGTTATTTCAAATTCTTAACATGCATGTGTTCACCAGAGTAGCACTTTCCATTTTCTCCAAGAACGTTTCCTTAGTCAACTATTCAGTGCAAGAGGCTAGCTTTCAGCCTGACATGCCTTCTTAACTAAGTTTAATAATTTTTAGTTTTTGATTTAAAATAAGAGACCCTTCCTTTTATTTGAACACTTGGAGGCCTTGTACCATATTTATGTGTCTAATTTTAATTTTTATTGTTTGGCCTCAGGAAATGGAAAATTCCAAGTAGAGAGAGTTGTTGGTGGAGGTTGGAGGGAAGGTCTTCAGAGGAGAGGTCGTAAGATACACATTTATTGGTTAAGTTCCACTATATTATAATGGGCAAGTCTTCAGAGGAGAAGTAGGAAGATACACAACATTTATTGGTTAAGTTCCACTATATTATATGGGCATGGCTTATGATGCTCGAAAACAGTTACAATAGTGACATCAAGAATTACTACTGCAAACCACTGTAGTAGATATAATAATAATGAAAAGTTTCAAATATTGTGAGAATCACCAAACTGTAAATTGGAGACAAGAAGTGGTCACATGCTGTTGGAAAAATGACACTAATAGACTTGCTCAGTGCAGAGTGGATGCAAACCTTCAATATGTAAATAAAAAAAAATGCAATATCTGCAAAGTACATGAAGCACAGCAAATAAGGTACTCCTGTATTTCAAAACACAAAGTTTAATTTCAAAAAGTATGTAACAATATTCCATGCTAAGATAGCATCAGACTAGATTCCCACTAAAATGTCAAACTAGCAAGATTACTGGCTTTTATTCTTCAAGATCAACCCCAGAGCAACAATAGTGGGGAAATACAACAGAAAGAAATCCAGAAAAGGATTTAACAACTTCTGATGTGACACGGATTATTTTGAGCTCTTATAGGAATATGGCTTTTCAGTAAAAATTGAAACAGGCAGGTGAGTGTGTATGAGGATAAAACTATAAAGGAATTTCTGGAGTTCTATATTTGCTTCTCCCCTGATGTTTCCAGGTCCTTATCTGTGAATATAGTGCCAGGTCTTTGCAATGCTTGGTACTCAAAGCTCTAGTCCAGCCGTCATTCACATATGATAAGAAGTCTGGTAGCTGTGAAATTTAGATTTTTAAAAATTAGAATTACTCTTGAGTAATCATTTCCAATACTTCCTCTTCCAAATTCCCCAAGGGCTGTGGAATTACCATTTAAAAAGCCTCTCCTAATACATGTCTCTCTAGGAAATGGAGGAATTATTTGGGGGAGTTAGGAATGTTTTTATTGTTTTGTTTATCTTCTAGTCCCTGAAACTCTTGACACTAGATTTCATTCACCTTCATCTCATTAGCTCACTGGAGCTCACTGAACTAGAGATTTCTTTCCTCCCATGTATACTGTCTGTACTTTCTGACAGAGCAGCCACTACTCATGGGATATGAACCCACAGTCAAAATGGTAAGAGTTTGAGAGTTGAGATATTTCAAAAGAAATACAACATACTTTATTAAAGCATCTATTACAGCAAAAGTCTTGAACAAAAGAGCAGGAGTATAAAATTAGCTCAATTAACATACAATGTCAGATAATTAATTTCTCAAGCTCATCTTAGAAAAAGTCCTATATACCTCATTGCTGAATAATACTGCAGTTGCCTTCAAAATACTCCTCTTGGCCATCTGATGACTGTAATGAAGTTCAGCAATTAGGTATGAAAGAACCTAATCTTTCTAGGATGAGTTTGCAAACTTAATTGTTCAACCTCATATGAAAAAAAGATAAGGGAAGATAGTGACAATATGAAAAATGTACAAAAAATTTAAAAATCAAGCTTTATTAGTTATAAAAAATTAAATAAGTGGAATAGAGTCATAGAGAAATAAACTTTAAGAAATTTAAAAAATATGAAAGATCTCAGATTGAAAGACCCCTAGAAAACCGAAGAGGAGAATTTAGGAAAAACCAATACCAAGTCATACTAAAATAATATGTTTGAATATCAAAGAAAAAGAATTTTTTTAAACTTTATGGAAATGAAATATCCAAAGAAATAAGAATAAGGTTGATAGTATTTTTTTAAGCAGATAAAATGAATGTGAGAAGAGAATAAACTACTCTTTCAAAGTGTTAATGAAAAGGGCGGAGACTACAATGTCATAAACAGAGAAACTCTTGATTAGTCTTTAATATCTTGAAAAATAAAAATAAAATCCCAAGCACCCATTCCTCTGTGTCTCTGATACAGTTGGGATATTCCTCCTCTCCAAATCTCAAGTCAAAATTTGATCCTCAATGCTGGAGGTGGGGCCTGGTGAGAGGTGTTTGTGTCATGAGGGCAGATCCCTTGGGAGTGGCTTTGTGCCCTGCCTACATCAATAAGTGAGTTCTCACAATGTTAGTTCACATGAGAGCTGGTTATTTAAAAGAGCAGAGCACCCCTCCTTCCTTCTCTTACACCTACATGCCTTTTACCATCTGCCATAATTGTAAGCTTCCTGCCGTTCAATAGAAGTAGACGGTGGCAACATGCTTCTTGTACAGTCTACATCACCATGGGACAAATAAACCTCTTTTGTGTATTACTCAGCTTTAGATATTTCCTTATAACTTTGCAAAATGGACTAAGACAGCTTCATACCTCATAGGTTATGTGATAAAAGGCAGATATCACCTGAACATATGGGGATCCACACTTCAGGAGATAAACACTGATATAAACTTGGAGATTTATTTGAGTTAGGTAATCAATTGCCCCCTTTTCTTCTTCCAAAGGGATTAGGAATCTAATTCCCATCTCCACAATGTAAACAAGAGAAAGGGGAACTCCCTGGTTTCTTACTCTTTGGACTATAAATAAATGTCTCCAGGAAAAGATAAGACACTCACTTCACTTTACATTCTTTAAAATGTCTCCATGGTTCTAGGTTTTATCCTCCTCTGAGATGAAAAAAAACTTACTTCCAAACAAGTAAATCTACACAGAGATTTTTTTCCATAAGTTATTCATGCATCATTTAACTTTCAGTGTTCTTCCTTTAACTCAGATTCCTGATTTCTTCTTTCAGAAAATCCTAACCACACAGAAAAATGAAAATACTTACTTTCTAAAAAATACCATTAAAATATAAGGACATAATAAAAATACCTTGACTTTCAATACTTTGGACATTCGCCACCCTGAAACCCAACTTAAAAACAGTTTGGAAAAAGTACATTAAAAAGTACAAAGAGAAAAGAAAAAGCACTTTTAGAAAATATGAAAAAAAACTATGATTAAAACCTTATTAAAATTATGTTAGTGTTAAAAACATTTTTTACTAAAACAAAAAGAGGAAACAAGATTATAATAACCATGAAATACAAGACTAGAGAATGTCTGACAAAGAAGAGTTTACAGGAGTGCTTATGTGTTGTGGAAATCACAGGGGGGGTTCAGCTTAGTTCTGAGTGCTCATTGCACAAGGACCTAATTATTGAGACAATGAGGATTGCTGAGGAATGTAGAAATTTTTAATATGATAGATGTCTTGTTAAGAAAATGGGAGAAGCTGCCTCAGATTTGCCTCTCTGATTAACGGAGACCATGATTTTTTTAAGGAGGAGAAACTTGGGGTACATTAAGGGGATGGGGAATTTTGGTATCAGGAAGTCTTCCCTGGGGTCTTCAGAATCTCAACTCCAACATCTTGCTGAAAAATCCATCATTTCTGGGAAAAGGTCAAGTAGTTACTTAAGGGAAAAGATTACAGAAAATGTGCAGAGATCACTAAAATTTGTTAGTATACGCCAAAGGATGTAAAAACTTGCTAAAATTCTTGCCTTTTACAAAAAGTATAAGTAAACAAGAAATAAAAACAAACTTAGAAACAGCAAGAAAACTGAAATAATGAATTCAAATGATAGAAACAGATACAGATTTATCAATAATTACAATAAATGTAAATGGATTAAACTGTATATTGACAAAATGGATAAGGAAGCAAAATAATATACAAAGAAACGGCATTAGAAACGTCAAACAATGAGAGTGAAAGTAAGTAAAAAGACATATTGGACAAATACCATATACAAGAAATCTTGCGTAGTTAAATTAATATCAGGTAAGATGGATTTTAATATATAAAGTAGTACTTATTGTTACAGAAAAACAGTAAGTTTTTGGTCTCCTCAATCCTCCTTTACTCCTTCCTCCCCCCACTTTTTTTTCACAGCTAAAACCTACATTCCTGCCCCAGGCCAGTGGTCAGGAAGGGCAGTGGAATGTCTTTTGTTTTTTGTGTCATAGGAGACAACTCAAGGGAATCATCTGGGCAGAGGGCAGAAGACTGTCTTGGTCTAAAATGGGATGGATATGAACAGAGGCTCAAAAGGAGATTATGGGATTAATCAGAAACTTTAAAAGTTCTGTGCTTCTTTTCAGAAAGGGGACACTTGTATTGGAATTCAGGATCTTCATTTGCTAGCAAATTAATAAATTGCTAGATCTAATAAATTGCTAGATCTAATAAATTGCTAGGATCTAATTGCTAGATCCTTGGAATTCAGGATCTTCATTTGCTTCATTCAGGATCTTCATTTGCTAGCAAATTAATAAATTGCTAGATCTAATAAATTGCTAGATCTAATTGCTAGATCCTTAGAATTCAGGATCTTCATTTGCTAGCAAATTAATAAATTTCTCTTTCCTTCCCCTTAAATTGCTTATCCCCATTTTTCTGATGCAACTTGAGGGACAAGAGCAAAGCTTTCAGTAACATTACTAAACATAGGGTGTCATTATCTAATGATACAATTTTCAATATAGTAAGAAGATATAGCAATTTAACACATGTGTACACCTAATTTTAAAATGCCTGGAATAGAATTAAGGGAGAAACTGATAAAACCCACCATCACGGATTTCAACACATCTCTTTGATTTGATAGGCCAAGCACACAAAATGATCAAGAAGTCTACAGATCTGAACACAATTAACAAATTTGCTGTAGTGCACATAAGTAGAGTTTTATACCTCACAATTAAAGGATACTTATTTTTCTCACATATGTAAGGTTTATTGTAACATTTTATCATAAAGAAAAAAGAAACTTAACACATTGTAAGAGTACCATAGATAACATGCAGACCATGAGATCTAATAATAATACAATTAAGTTAGAAGTCATTTGTAAAGAGATAAAAGAACAAGTTTCTATGCATTTTATAATATTTAAAAATCTCTGCTTAGTAATTTATGATGTATAAATGAAAGAATACAACCAATAAATATTAATAATTCCTAGTACTGTATGATAATAAAATATTAGAAAATGTTTATGTAATAAAAGCTATGGGGTGTGGTCAAAGTGATTTCAAGTGGTCCATTTGGAAAGAATCATAGCCTTAAATATTTATGTTAGAAAAAAATGTTATTAAAATTGACTGTGCTTCTGGGAGGATGAGAGTGGGCAGATTGCTTTGAGCTCAGGATTTCAAGACCAGCCTGAGCAAGATCTAGGCCTCCATTTCTACTAAAAATAGAAAATTAGCCAGGTGTTGTGGTGCATGCCTGTCGTCCCAGCTACTTGGGAGGCTGAGGCAAGAAGATGCTTGTGCCCAGGAGTCTGAGCTTGCTATGAGCTTCCATGATGCCATGGCACTCTAGACTAGGGAAACAGAGTGAGATTCTGTCTCAAAAAAAAAAAATCAGTTTTGCTAATATACATTTCTAGAATTTAGAGAATAAATACCAGAGTCAATCTTACCCTCAAACTCAACCAAAATGGAAAAAATAGCAAAAATAAGAGTTATGATTAGTGCCCATCAAAAGGTGCTATTTTTATTAGAATTTAATTATAAAGTAAACTTATCAAATTGAAGGAAACAGTTGTCTGAAGCAATGGACTGAAAGAGAGTTTTGCTCAACATTTCTAGTACTCAGGGAAATTGATTCCATTTCCCTTTCATCTTTCAGGAGCCCTCTGCTTTAAACTACAGGGGCTTCTGAGATACAAATGATTAGTATCATACTACTGTAATGACAACCATTTTGTTGCCCAATTTGTATGGCAAGTTAATACACTGACATGCAGGGTTACAGTGGAGAAATTTGATCACAGGGCCACAGTGAGACATGAGGAAACCTCAAGTTCCAGATCCTGAGGCATTTAGGGCTAGGTTTTTTTTTAAGGTTTTAGACAAGTAGTGAGCCAAGGTGTGGGGATCATTGATTTGTCCAAGAGTGCAGGAGGAAGTCAAGGGTCAGGGAGATGAAGAAACTGCATTCTCATGCTGATTCATTTCCTCTGTGAGGGTCTTTAGACTGGTTGGCTGGCAGCTATTCTGCTGGAATTCAGGATCTGAAGAATGTCTTTAGCAATTCTTAAAAGCCTTATGATTCCAACCCCAGAAATCCTATCTACAGGAACAAGGTTAATGCAATAGGTCAGTGTCTAGTGACTTCTCCATCCAAGGAAGGAGAGCAAAGCTCAGCCTAACTAATGCTAAATTATTACTATAATTCTGTCCAGAACCCAGCATGTAATTCACTATGACTCAGAAAGGCCAGCATGGGAAGTCACAGGAACCTATTTGCACACCATGAGAGTTTAATTTGCCCGTGCATTTTGCCTCATACAGAGAAAAATGAAACTTGAAAAATCAGAAGTTACTACTCACAAGTACTCAAGACTTGAGCCAGTGCTGAGAAGTCTAGCAGAGGGTCATGAGGTACACTGTTTCCCTTCCACTGTTGCCAGCAGTAGAGTCTCATCTCATCTTTAGGCAAGGTTCGTAAACTCCCCTAAGAGCAGACCTCTTTTGTGGGGACTAAAGAAAGATTTTACCTTGGATTTCCATATCTTTAATTTGTGTTAAATCTAAACTTGGCAGACTTATTTATTTTCTGCCCAATTAATACATTACATGGTTCAGTAGCTCTGACATTTTCTGGCAGCCTGATTATGATAATGTGAACGTTGGCTCATACCACTGTTTGTAAGAGTCTTGTTCGGTGTTGGATCCAAATATCAGAAAAAGTCTCACATTGTTGAAAGGGAGCATGCATTTTTGTATGTATTTATATGTATATATGTATGTGTATATAATATAAAATGATGAAGTCTGACCAAAGAAGTGTTTTAGCTGGAACACCGGAGCTCGTGTATATATAATAGGGAAATCAGACTCAGAATATTTTTCCTCTTTCTGACAATCAATGTTATGTAGAATGAAATTTGTTCTAGCTCAGTGGCTTCCAAAAGTGCTCATCCCTAAGCATTACCTAAGTGCTAGTTAAAAGTATGGATTCCTGGGCCTTTCCCTAGAGCTTCTAATTTGAGTTGTCTGGGGTATAGGCCAGGCTTCTGTATTTTTAATTTGTACCCTCAGAGCAAAGGTACTATGGCACAAGTTTGAGAAAAACTGTTACCTAGTTCCAAGCTCTCATAATTTAAAACTATATGTACACATAGTCTTTTAGGACTGTTTGTATTGTTCTTTGTAAGATTCATCTGAATTCGCCAATAATCCCAATAGAAGAAGGTGTATTCATTAATCTGCTGTGGTTGCTTAGTACACCTCTATTTCTCAACCTCTCTAAAGTTTTGTTTTTTTCACTTTAAACATGGAGGATAACATTAATAATACTGACCTCTGAGAGATTTTTTTAGAGGAAGCAATAAACTAATACCTATAAAAACACATCAGGCTTGGAACAGAGTAAATCTGAAACGAAGTTATGATCATTATTATTTCATATGACAAACATTTTTTGCTTGCCTATTGTGATAAATTACTTACAAAATAATGCTGCCATTATTCTCTTCCTTGTATCAAGCCTCTCTGCTGTATGGCTTTCCAGCAACTCCCATCAGAGCCTGTGTCCCCTACACTTGAAACTAGGATTGGCTTATCTATTGTTCTAACCAATCAAATGTGGTGGCAGAAGAGAAATTGTGCCAGTTCTGAGACCAGACTTCAAGAGGCCTTGTGTAGTTCCACCCATGACCAAGCCTATTCCAGCCTGCTGAAAGATGAGAGGCCATGTAGACCAGGCCAGTTGGCCAGTTGTCCCAGTGTTGGCCGCTGGCTAGCTCTGGAGCCTAGCCAAGGTCAGCAATGTGCTGCCCAATGTATGGCCAACCAGAGGCAAATGAGTGAGTCTAGCTGAGAACAGAAGAACCATCCAACTGACCCAAGAGCTCATGAGCAATAATGAGGAGTGGTGGTTTGAAGGCGTTGAGTTTTTGCATAATTTGTCACATAGGCATATAGATAGCTGGTACATCTGTCTTGTGCCAATTACCAGTTTACATATTAGAGATGCACAGTTCTAGCTTTCAAAAACAAAAAGCAAAGGAAATATAAAACAACACAATTACAGAATACAGCTTTGCAAGTCTAAAGTTACTGGGCTTTTTGGAACTTCATTCCCTCAAAAAATGTTTGGAATGTTTGTTATTTCCTGTGCACTGTTCCAGGCACTTGAAACATATCAGTAACTGAACCATACAAAGATCCCTTCCTCATAGAAAGCAATAAGTGTTAGAAATACATATGATAAACCGGACATTAGAAGAAGATGAGTTTGTGGGGAGAAAAGGTAAGAAAACAGACAAGGATCAGGAATATGGGAATGGTGGGTGCAAATCAGATTGTGGTATGGAATGGAGTGATTGGAAAAGGCCTTTCTGAGGGAGGAGAGAGCAAAAACTCAAAGACATGAAAGAGTTTAAGACAGAGAGTATTTCCAAGGAGATAAATGAGATGGAGTGAAGACCCTGAGGTGGGCAAGTACCCTAGTTTGGTTAGCAGAAACTAGGCCAGTGTGGCTGAAACAGGAAGCATGAGATAAAATATACAAATTAGTCTGCAAGAAAGAATTTTTTTTTAAAGAAAGCTTCCCGAGGAGGTTGACATGAGATCAATGCTGAAGCAAGTGTAGTGCAGAGAGGTGCTCTGGGTATACACAGTGGAAGGGATTAGATAAAAGTGAGCTCCAAATAGAAGGCAAGGACGCATGTCACAGAATCAGGACAGTGCAGTGAATGTGAACTTCTGGGGAATTGCAAGTATTTCATAGCAATGGAGCACAGAAGTGAGGTGCAAAAGGACGCAGGAGAAGCAGGCCGGCTCTCATCCCGAAGGAGCCTGAATGCAAGGTGGAGGAGGCTCAGCCTTACCTGCAACACAGCGAGAGCCGGGGAAGAAGCAACTTCATCAGACTGGCTTTGAAAGATCAGTCTTCAGCAAAGAAAATGAACAAGAGAGGGGTGAAAAACAGGCTGGAAGATCATTCAGAAGCTTTAATGATGGTCCAGGCAAGACATGAAAATAGAGAGGAGGGTATACAGTCAGTAATATAAAAAATGTCACAGGACAAGGTGAACTGGGTGGGGAAAGCATAACAATGATTCCATTACAGTACTTCACATTTTAGATCACAGGCACATCAGGGGCACTAGGATATGAGATATTTTAATCACCAAATGCAAGGAATAACATTCACTCATGCATTTGTTTCTTTAAATATTTAGTCAGTGTCTAGGATGTGCCCTGGTAATATCAGACACTACAATGTAAAGAAGAGGAAGCTGGTACCTCACCCAGGACCACACAGTCGAATTACCTCCGCTCATCACCTGCAAAGCAACTAACAGTGAGTGGAGTGGCACATATCTGTAAGGCAAGTGGGATGTACTTTGTAAAAATCTACTTCATGAATCCTCACAACGGCCTCTTGAAGTAAGTGAGACTATTACCCACTTCCGGATGATGAAATTAGGCTTTGAGAGATTGATTTCCTCAAAAATCACACTTTTGGTAAGTGGCATAGTTGGGACCACAATGTGGGTTGGCCTATCACAGCCCCAGGTGACAAGGTGAGCCAGACCTCCTTATCAGTAAGCATGATAAAGGAAATAATTTTCCCTGAGTGCATGGTCTGAAAGCCTTCAAGGGGGTGATTCATTTTTTTTTTTGATGATAGCTGTGTACATTAATGCAATCATGGTGTACAGTGTGGTGTTTTCATATACAATTTGAAATATTTTCATCAAACTGGCTAACATAGCCTTCGTGTCTGACTTGAGAATTCTCCAAGCACCAATGAAGGAAAATGAGAAGGGAAGGGCACCACAGTGCGTTCTGCAGCACGGCAGCTGGGACGGAGGGGCTCTGTTTCCCAGACCATCTCTCTCTTCTCACCAGAAGGCTGAGCTCTAAGAGCTGCACCACCTCTGCTCTTTGAGGGCTGAATGAATTTGACTAGCTGGAGATCAGAGTCCAGAACCGGAGAGAAATCAGGGTGAATATATTTCTGGCTCTCTCCCTGCAAGATCATGAGTTAATAATTCCTCTACCAAAGACCAGACCCTCTGGCAATTCTCTTCTCAGCTACAACAAAGCTACAGGTCTCTCCATTTCCAGCCATTGTTCCTTCCTCTTGCCCCTTCAGCCCCAGTGGTGCTAACAGTTTCCCATGTTGCCAGCCCCTGTATGTTCAGTCATCCCTTCCGAGTTCCTTAGCTCTGCCCCCACCTTTGGAAATAATGGTCCCCCCAGAATCTCTCCTCCCCCTTCATTGAGCTAGAATTCACATACCATACAAACCACTCATTTAAATCATACAATTCAATAGTTTTAGTACATTCACAGAGTTGTGCAACTGTCACCATGGTAAATATTAGAATATTGTCATCACTCTAGAAAGAAACTTTGTAGCACATAGCATTCACCTCCCATTTCCTTTGTCCTTCCCGTACTGAACAACCACCAATCCACTCTATATCTATGTGGATTTGCTTATGTGACATTTCACATAGATGGAGTTATACATGTATGTGCTCTTTTTGTGACTGACTTTTTTCACTTAATATAATGGTTTTAAGGTTGATTGATGTTGCAGCATCTATTTCACTATTTCATTTGATGAATAAACTACATTTTATTTGTCCATTTATTAGTAGATGAACGCTGGATCATTTCCACCTTTTTTATCTACCGAGAATATTTTATTACATCATTATTGTAGTTACCAACATATTTATTATACTTCTGTGTATAAAATAATAATATCCACTGTATTACGCCATAATCTAGGCCAGTCATTTTTGGTGTGCTAGAAAAATGTTAAACTTCTTAATGAAATTATTTTCAACGAATGGATCAACAAACTGTGGTATATGTACACCATGGAATACTATGCAGCCATTAAGAAGGATGGAGACTTTACATCCTTCATGTTCACATGGATGGAGCTGGAGAATGTTCTTCTGAGCAAAGTATCACGAGAGTGGAGAAAAAAGTATCCAATGTACACACCCCTATTATGAGACCAATCTAAACCTTTTATATGAAAGCTATAACCAAATAGCCTAAGAACATGCGGATGGGGGAGGGAGTAGGGAGGGGGGAATGGGAGGAGGGAGGGGGTTTGGAGGGATCACTTCTGAGGTTTGTCTTATAGGGGTACAGGTGAATCT
>CAUYTI010060444.1:0-55626 GCA_963575145.1 Galago senegalensis
AGCAAGAGTGAGACCCCATCTCTTCTAAAAATAGAAAAGCTAAATGACATGAAGGCTGTGTTGACCAGTTTGATGGAAGTATTTCGGATTGCATGTGAAAACCCCACACTGTACCCCAGAAGTGCATTAATGTACATAGTTGCCATTCAATAAAAAAAAAAAAAAAACTTTTGGGATACAGGAAAGCCTGCCTGGGGGAAATGTATAGATGTACAACTGTAATGGCCTGTATATATATATAAAAAAAAAACTAAAGATGATGAGGTAGTATCTGTGGCCCAAAGGAGTAAAGCACCAGCTCTATATGCTGGAGGTGGCAGGTTCAAACCCAGCCCTGGCCAAAAACTGCAAAAAAAAAAAAAAAAAAAAAAAAATAGACAGAGAGAGAAAGAAAAAGAATAAACAAAGAAAGAAAAGAAAGAAAAAATTATAATCTCAAACAACTTTACCTTTATCTTTAAGGAACTAGAAAAAGAAGAACAAATTAAACTGAAATCAAGTAGAAAGAAGAAAATTACAAAGATTAGAACAGATGAAATAGATAATAGCAAAATGATTCAGAAAAACCAATAAGATCAAAACTTGATTGTGTCTGAAAAGATTAACAAATTAGACAAACCTTCTTGACTGACAAAATAAAAAGTAGAGAAAGAGAGATAGAGAGAAGGCTAAAATTGCTAAAACTAGGATTGAAAGAGTATATGTTACTCCTGGGGTTGGGCTTTATGGAGGATGGGGCAGCATGGGAGCAGGAGTGAAGAAAGGCAGAAAATATACAAGGGATATTATTTTAAGGGGCTGAAAGTGTTCAAAAATTAGATTTTGGTGATATTTGCAACTCTGTGATTATACTAAGAACACTAAATTATACATTTTTAACTGGATAAATTTTGTGTCATGTTAAATATATCTTAATACATTTGTAAAAAAAAAATCACCTCATCATTATGAAAATATTTTAAGGCTTTGGAGTCAGGAAGAAAAATGAGTTCAAATCCACTCTTTTTTTGTTTTTATTGATGTGTGATTCTGCAGAAATTACTCATTCTCTGTGCAATCAGAAAAATACCACATGATGATTCAGTTAAATAATGCCTGTAGAAATTAGCCTGGTTTCCTAGCACAGAGTAGGAAAGTATTTAATAAGTGGATGCTGCTTTTGTTATCCTGGTAGATATTTTATTGCTTATAAAAGTGTGTCCCCATAAACAAAGCCTGTTGGGAATATTAATATGTACCCTAATATCTGAGGCCTCCAAGAAACGTGAATTAGCCAAAATGATTTAGGAAATCAAGATGAGAGTCAGTACTTTGACATTGTTTATGACATTGTCTATAACACTGCATTAGTACCTCTCTATCAGAAATTATGGACTCTTTTTTCTTTTAGAGACAGGGTCCCAGGCTGGGTCCCCATAGATTACTGTAGCCTCAAAATCCCGGATTCAATTTGTCCTTCTCCTTCAACCTCCCTGGTAGCTGGGATTACAGGCACATGCTATCACATTCAGTAAATTTTTCATAGAGATGAGGTCCCACCATGTTGCCCAGGCTGACCTCATACTCTCCTACCTCAGCCTCTCAAAGCACTGAGATTGCAAGCCTGAGCCACCATGCCCAGTTGAGGAATCATGGATTCTTAATTCTGTATTGTACATCTTAATTATCATCACTGGTGCTATCACCACAACTGTAATCATCAAATTAAATCCATTAAGAAAGCACATTCTGAGCACATGCTAATTTTTTTAAGATCTGTTAATTTTCTTAAGATGATGCAGTGCATTAAGATTGAGCACTTCAACTCTTAAACTGAGACACCACCATTATTGTTACTAAATTCAGTGCGGCTAACAGCAACGATCATTTAAAGTATTCTGAGCTATGCTTACTAGCAAGTAAAATTAAGCACATCATTTACATTATAAGTGGCCTCTCAGAAATGATTTTCTTTAATCCTCACAACCACCTCATTTTACAGATTAGAAAACTGTGTTCAGAAAAACCACGGCATTGACATCACGGGACTCAGCTCCTGAGCAATAACGCAGAGTTACTGCTTGTTATGCCAACGTTTTATTTTGAAACAAGAATTGGGTTACATTGTCTAATAAACTTATTTTAAGTCAGGATTGTCCTGGAAAATCTTGGATAAGTGCTTCTGTGGCTATACTGGGCTTAGCATCAGAAGGAGGTGGGACCTTTCTAAATATTGCACAATAGTGATGATTATACTGACAATTACCCCAATGAAGAAATAACAGTTGAAGGCAAAAGCATGCAAAATCACTCATATACAGACATAGTCAAACTCCCCTGCCAGTGAGGTTTACCGAGCATCTCTTCTGTAACATGCTGTGTATACTCGGGAAATACAATAGTACATTAACAGACACAACCTTGCCTAATGAAGCTTCAGTCTAGAAGCATGCACACATAGTAAGTCAATTATAACATGTAAAAAGAAGTGCTGAGGAAAAATAAAGCAGGGAAACAGGCCAGGGGATCCTGAGCCAGAAAGGGTTGCAATTTTAAATTGGGTGAACAGTGAAGGCCCTGCTAAAAAGGGCTGGGTTCCCCAGGCTGGGTTTTATTTATACACACTTTAGAAAGAGAGGAAGGAATAAGGCTTGTGGTAAATGAGAAAAGAGATTTGCAGGCATGAGGGAAAAGCCTAAAGACAGATTTTACATTTGATGTTAAAGGTAAAAAGAGCTAAAGAAAAATAGATAAATTGGGCTTCATCAAATTAAAACTTTGAATCAAAGATAATATGAATAAAGTGAAAAGATAGACAGAATAGAAGAAAATGTTTACACTCTAATTAAGAGTCTAGTATCCAGTACGCATAAAGAACTCTTACAACACAACATCAAAAAGACAAACAACTCAATTGAAAAAGAGGCAAAGGACTTAAGTAGACATTTAAGAAGATTTATAGACAGCTAACAACTACATGAAAAGGTGCTTAACATCGTTAATTATTACAGAATGTAATTCAAAAACCACAAGGAGATACAGACCACTTTACATTCACCAGGATAACTATGATAAAAAGAGGGGTAAACAAAATGGGATGAAATAAAAACAAGGCTGACCAGCGACAGCTGGTGAGTTGAGTTCAGGTAGGCACAGGAGATGGAAGGCCTGAGAACCTGCTGGGCTTACTGAGAGCCACTGGATCACTGTGGTCAGGAACACACACACACATATTATAATCAACTTCTTTTACATTAAAAACAAACTGAAAAGAAACAAAAAACAATCCATTTCAGAGGCAAGCTTAATAATCCAAATGAAAGCTGATGCATCTGGAGCCTGGGAAGGGACCAAGCCAGTAGAGAGGTCTATTCTGAGGACAGCAGTAGTGTTAGGAACGTTAGGAGAGGATGTGGGGAAGCGCTAACTTCTAGGGTTTTGGTCTGAGCATCCGGAAGAATGAGTTGCTATTTACAAAGTTGAGAAAGGATGCTGGAGGAGCACATTCAGAGGAAGGAGATCAGGAAATTATTTTTAGACATCCTAAGACTAGTAGCCAGGTGGATATACAATTCTCGTCATCAGAAATCTTGGCTGGAGAGCTAAAATCGGAAGTCTCTAGCTTGTGGCTGACGGGCAGTCTCAGAGGAGAAGGCATAGATGAGGGAGAGAGCCATGGACGGAGCCCTAGGCCCTCCTCCTTAATTTAGGTAGAGGGAGAATAGAAAGGACCAACAGAGACAACAGTGAAAGCAGAATCAGGAGAGGGTGCATCCTGCAAGTCAAGGAAAGCATGTATTTCAGAAAGGAGGGAGTGATCAACTGTGTAAATGTTGCTAAATCGAGAGATGATCTCCTAGGATTGCTGTGAAATTTAGTAACTGTGGATCTCACAGGTGATTTTGATAATGTAACCGGCCATCCCCCATTGAACAAATTTCAATGACTAAAATACTTTTTTTTGCAGTTTTTGGATGGGGCTGGGTTTGAACCCACCACCTCCAGTATATGGGGCCGGTGCCCTACTCCTTTGAGCCACAGGCACTGCCTGAACAAAATAGTCTTTATTGAAATCCTTTCCCTTAACTGACTACCTGACCTTTCAAGTTGCTTCCCAGAAATGGTGGATTTTCTGCAAGGCAAAGGAGCTGAGACTCTGAGGGCCCCTGGTCAGACTTCCTGAGGACTCACCAGCTTACACAATCTGCCCCCAACACTCTTAGCCCTCTAGTTAAAAATATCACAACCTGCCCCTCCTTTAGAAGCCCAAGTTTTCTGTTAATCAGAGTCATGGTTTTGAGGCAGCTTCTCCTGTTCTCCGACAAGACGTCTGTCCTATTAAAAATCCCTTTCTTCCTTGGCAATCTGCAGCTCAATAATTGGATCTTTGTGTAACAAACGAGCAACAGAACCCATACTTATGGTTTTGACAACAAAAAAGAAGTTTTGAAGAAATTGTGTGTTAAAACTATTCATTTAGTATATTTCCAATGCAGGTCTGGGCAGTAAGGATATAAAAATGAATACCATTTGCATAACATCTTTAGGTATGCAACTGATTACAATGCAAGTACATGACTTATAAAATGAAAATAGGAGCCAGGTAAAAATCGAGCAGAGAAACAAGACACTGACTTGTCAGGCATGAATCACAGTGGGCTTCCTAGAGGAGGCAGAGCTGGGCAAGACAGCAGAAATGTTACCAGCAGCACTGCAGGCAAGAAGCACCTCCGGAATTGGAGCAGGTGTAAGAGGACAGTTAATGACCAAGGACACAGTAAGGGGTGGGGGAAGGGGAGTGCAGAGAGACAGAAGGAGGGAGGAGGGTGGGGTCTCAGTGTGTGACACACCTCTTGGGGGCAAGGCAAAATTGTAAGCGGGGCTTTACCTAACAAATACAATCAGTGTCACCTGGTTTCTTGTACCCTCGATGAATCCCCACCAATTAAAAACAATTTTTTTAAAAGAGATTTGAAATCATAGATTTGACATACTAATTGTGTATGTGTTTTCTAACACACTAAAATAAAAAGACAAATACCAGTTTTAAAAGCTCCACCCATGTACTACATAAATCCACCCTGTGATTCCCACCTTGGACATCCGTAACCCCGAGCAGAGAGCGGCCAGGAGGGCCTGGGAAAGGAGCTAAGAGTGAAGGTAAGTTGGGGTCTGTCAAGTCTTGGCAAATAAAGTATTTGGGAAGCTGCACTCCACATTCTGCAGCTTCCTGGGTAATTTCTTTCTTTCTAGAAATGATTCAACACATGCTTATTTGCTCCTTGCTCCTCAATGCCTCTGGAATGACTTGGCATGCTAAACAGCTGCTCCAAACCGTTCAGTCAGCTGCTTAAGATTGTTCAGCTCCTTCCTCAGGGGAGCCACCCAGGAAAAGTCCAAAGGGAAGCCCTGAACCCACGGGATCGTCCAGACCTGCTCTCTACAGAAGCCCCTGCCGCCAGACGATCTTTCTGGCTACCTTCGTGACTAAAACGTGCTTTAACTGATGCATCAGAGGTCCTAACGGTTGTGTACAAATTGAAGCAGGCTAAGGGAGCCTGATAACAGACAGTGCTCTAAGGCCAGGGGATTCCCTGATCCATCACCATCAGTCACTTGCATTTAACCTTTATAAAATTCACTCTCTACTGTAATGACCTTTCAATTCCAGGATGAAAGAAAAGTTCACATTCTATCATTTGATGAACTAGTTCCATCATACTTGTCTGCAGCAGAGATTTCTTGACAATCCCTCATCCTCTGGGCCTCTTCTCCCAAGGACTGCCTTTATCAGGAAAGCAAACCTGTCTCAAGAATGCCGCTCTTGGCCTCCCTGCCTGGGGAAACGAGGAGAGAGACGAGAAGGAAAGGGATCAGTTTTTCTCCTTCATCAACGTAGGTGCCATTGCTACCATTAGATTTTCATTAAGTGATGCAGGAAGAAAAAATTAGGGAGAGAGAGAACAGACATGGAAATGGCTACTGCTTAAAAAATGGAGCCACGGGGAGTGCTTTCTATGCACTATTAATGTTAATGTAGTGGAATTGCTCCATCCTCTTAATTAGACTCATAATTCTTAACCTTTAGGTAAACTGTGTATTCAGGCATGGCGGAGGATGAGAAATGAAATCAGCATGGCCCTGAAGCAGGAAAGCGCACACCCACCAAAGACCCAGGGGGACTGAGGAAGGAGTGGGAAAAGCATTGTGCTTACCTTGACCAAAATAGCACAGAGCAGGTGCGAAGAACAGGCTTACAGACGCACACACTGTTGCTGGGTGACAAAGATACCCTGATACTCACACTGTGAAATGCCTGGTATCGCTAAGATACCAGGGACTTGAGCGATTGGATCAAGGACATTGAATTCTGCGGCCCAGAGTACACACATGCAGATTAAAGAATCCTGAGACAGCACAGACCAGGCCCCCTCCATTTGGGAGGAGGTGGGGGTGCCTTTCTGGCACTCGCCCACCATCTGCACGAGAATGGTCTTAGGGGGACCCTACAGAGACGCATTCAAATTGCCAGCAGTCATGAACCACCCTGGGCAATTTTCTCTTCCATCTCTTTTCATTCATTCCTTGGTTAACCTTCCCCAGCTGCCAAGATGTTTAAAGCCCTTCATAATATCAAAGGACGCCTCCTCATCCCTAACTGCCCAATCATTTTTAATGTCTTCCCCATCTTTCTATCAGAAAGCACCTCCAGCTGCCTTAAAATATCTATTTTAACAATGTCTCCTTTGGGTTCTTTGCTGCAGTTCATGTAGCATCTTGAACACTTTGGAAGTCTGAGGCATTAAGACAGCTCCTCCAAACACAAAGCGCGCCACCGCAGAAGAGGTCGGTGTGGGTGAGTACAGGAGCTGCTGGAATTCGCTGGGCATGGAGGGGTCTGCAGAGCATTTTTCACCTCAGTGCCCAAGGCTGTCTGTATGCCAACAGCTTAGGGTGGATCTGTTTTATACACAAATGGATGGAAAATATTTCAGAGGTGCCAGATTTACAAAAGCAACATTAAAAAAAAGTTTGTGTGAATCAAAAATAGTTTTTAGCTACACACCAACACATTCATATAGAGACAATTTTATCCACATGTATGTTAGGGCTTTGCAACTAATTACAAAGTTAATTTTGAAAATTGCCTTTGCTTTTCCTAAAAATGGAATAAAATAATGCTTTCCAAATATTAGCTCTCCAGTTGACGTTGACATTAGCATGAACTAACACTACAACTATAATATTAACTAAACAGTAAAGCTAATTTTGACCTTAACCAAATATTGGGTTTTAGCTAAAACTAAAATTCAGGATATACATATTCATGCTTAGATGAGGATCTATAAATAGACTTGCAGGGTGACAAATAGCCTTCAATCCTTTAGAGGTCTAATGTATTTTTTTTTCGATATGCACTTTATAGTAGATGAAAAAGGAAAGACAATATTGTGACTATGTCCTTTTATTTCAATTCTTTCTTAGATATAACTGTTTTTCTGTTGTTCCTGATTTTGTGTTGTGTTCATTTGTTGTTTTTTCACTGGCTGATGGGCATTGAGGCTATGCATTAATTATTTCTGTCTCTTCACCTGCCAGGCACACGGTAGGATCACATTTCTGGTCCCTGGGGGTTGCCTGTATTTCAACATGGGCAACAGGTTGTATGCAGAAGCGACATGTGTCACTCCTAGGCTGCCGCAGGAATGAGGTATCCAGACCCCTCTTTGCCTCCACCAGGGTGAGCAGCAGCACTTGAGAGAGGTGCTCCTCCATCACTGGGGTCCCAGATGGCAGAGACGTAGCACACAGGGCAGGCGCAGTGGCTCACACCTATAATCCTAGCCCAGCGGTTCTCAACCTGTGGGTTGCGACCCCTTGGGGTCTTCAGCATATCAGATATTTGCATTACGATTCAATAACAGTAGCAAAATTACAGCAATGAAGTAGTAACAAAAATAATTTTATGGTGGGGGGGTCACCACAACATGAGGAACTATATTAAAGGGTCACGGCATTAGGAAGGGTGAGAACCACTGTCCTAGCCCTTGGGTGGCCAAGCTGGGTGGATGGCCCGAGCTCAGGCATTCAAGAGCAGCCTGAGCAAAAGCAAGACCTCATCTCTGCTAAAAATAAAATAATCAGTTGGGTCTGTGGCAAGTGTCTGTAGTCCCAGCTACTCGAGAGGCTGAGGCAAAAGGATTGCTTGAGCCCAAGAGACTTAGTTCGCTGTGAGCTATGATAAAACCACAGTGCTATACCCAGGGTGACAGAGTAAGACTCTGTCTCAGAAAAAAAGAAAAAAAAGAAAAAAGACATAATGCAGAATGCTTAGCCAGTCGACAATATGTCTGGCCTAGTTGAGAAATGAAAGCTTGATTTTTAAGGCCCTTTGAGATGTTCTGGGTCTGGGTTTTGTTTGTTTTCATCTTTTTTCTTTATTACAGCCTACTTTAGCTTATCCTGTCCGATATAAGACGACACATTATTGTTTTCAGAGTACTTTTCCGGCCCTCTTCTCAAAGAATTTTAATACTCAAGAAACTTCTTTTCAGCACCCACTTTATACCATTCACAAAACATGCCTCTAAAGATACTCAGAAATAAATAGGACCGAGGTGTTGCTTTTGAAGAACTCTCATAGGGTAAGAACAGCCTCACTTAAAAAAATAACTTTTATTTCAATTTTGCCACCAAGGAAATTCCTGCCCTCTGGGTCTCTTAGCTGCCAATAAGTAGCCAGGCCGCAGCTCCTCTTGCCAGCATGCACCTGCCTTCCTTTAAACATCTCATTTTGGGATGATGCCATCGGGAATACCGGTGTTTGGGTGTCTGCTGTCAGAGACTTTTATCAAATCTTGAGGCCCTTTGGAAGAACACAGGATTATTTGCCTAAAATAACATCTCCATGTTAAGAATCTGCTCATCTGGCTCGGCACCTGTGGCTCAAGGTGGCGGGTTCGAATCCAGCCCGGGCCCACCGAACAACAATGATGGCTGCAACCAAAGGATGGCCAGTCGTGGCGGCGCCTGTGGTCCCAGCTACTTGGGAGGCAGAGGCAGGAGACTCGCTTGAGCCCAGGAGTTGGAGGTTGCTGTGAGCTGTAAAGCCACAGCACTCTATTCAGGGGGACAGCTTGAAACTCTGTCTCAAAAAAAAAAAAAAAAAAAAAAAGAATCTGCTCATCTTTACTCAAGATAAAAACTGAGAGTACAGGACCCTAATTCAGGGTCAATTCCCCCCAGGGTGTTTTTTCCTTCCTTTCCCTCCCCGTCCTCCCTCTCACGTTCTTAATCCTCCCAAGGTGGATTCGCAACTACTCCAACATTCTGACATGTTATCCTTTGTAAATTCTAATCCAAAAGTTCTGCTGAATGTCCAGATAGATTGTGACAGTGTCAGCAACTTCATTTCTGATGTTCTCCTTATCTGGAAGTCCCTTTCCCTGGCAGTGATGTAGTCACAGAAAGATTTAGTTTTCTATTCTCGGGGCCATCTCATGAAATGATTACCCAGATAGATCTTGAGTGACTTCTGACTGGCTAGACAATACTGGTTTAGCAGCCAAAATCCAGTCTGGGCTTGTGTCGTATCGCTGGCATCTGGGTAGCTGGGGACATGGGAGACTCAGGCAAAGACCGTTTTTGCCTGTCCATGAAACAGGATTTAATTATAACAGGGCTTACTAGAATCACGTGTAATTCTATAGATAAGGATGAGGTCACCTGGCTCTTAACCTCTTTGGACAACCTCCTGTGCCTCCTGGGATCATAGAGATTAGCTGAGATGGTTTTATGAATCATGTGTACTCGGAACTGAAAATACAAAGCCTGAGCTATTAGATTTGAAAGCTAGGTTAATGTTAATAGCTTTCCTTTTTCTTTTCCTTTATGTTAAGTGCCTACAGAGAGGTTATTTGGGAGCTCAGAAAAGAAAAACAATATGTAAAATATATATATGCACACACATATATATATACACCCACAAACACAAATGTCCTATGTAGACATTTATAAGGATTTATTTTACATATACATATATAGGATGTAGGTCACATAGGTGACCAAGTGCATATGTATAAATATGTTCTCTTCAGCGAACACATCTGTCCTCATTTGGCAGAATCTTCCCAGGAAACAAAGAGATCTAGAGGCAGGGTCTCACTCCTGATCCAACTTTTCCTTCATCCTCTTTTGAAATGTATCTATGACTTAGAAGAGCATGGCCTGAGCATATGTTAACGGCACAAGTCAAATCTGTCAAGTGTAGAACATAAATGTCTTAGCACAATAATCAAGTAAATGAGGCAAAAGCTATGTTCATTGGTTTGATCTAACCACGTCAGATTGTATAAAAAATTTAACACATTGTACCCCACATATGCATAAATGTATTCAAGGTCTATGTGTATTTGACTTAATAAAAAAATAAAAATATAATAAAAAAAAGAAGAGCATGGCCTTTAAAGTTAAAGCTACTTGAATTCATATCCTTCCTATTACACCTGGGATGAGCCACCTCTAAGTCTCCATTTCTTCACATAAACAACTAAATTAATAAGATTCTATTTAATGATCGTTGTAAAAACATAACCTTGTGTGTGTGTGATATACATTGTGTATGCATACTTTTTATGTGTACACACACACAGTCATAGACTGCATAAAACCTTTTGGAACAGACCACTTATATAATGGTGGTCCCATAGATTCTTATAGGTCTGAAGAATTCCTATCGCTTGTGATATCTAGCCTTGTAAAGTCATAGGATAATGCATTACTCATGTTGACGCTGGTGTGAACAAACATATTGCTCCTCTAGTGATACGAAAGCAGAGCATATAATTACGCACAGATGTACTTGATCTCGATGATCAACCCCTGTGCTAGTGGTTTATGCACTAATTTTTTATCATTATTTTATAGGTACTCTTTCTACTAAATAAGCACCAAAAAACTGTAAAACAGCTTTCAGGAAAAATTCCAGAAGAAGATACTGTTTTGCTTGGGGGGGTTGTTGAGACAGAGTTTCACTTTATTGCCCTGGGTAGAGTTCCATGGCATCATAGCTCATTGCAACCTAACACTCCTGGGTTCCAGCTATTCTTCTGCCTCAGCCTCCTGAGTAGGTGGAACTTCAGGCATCTGCCACAATGCCCAGCTAGGTTTTCTATTTTTAGTAGAGTCAGGCTTTTACTCTTGCTTAGGCTGGTCTCACACTCCTGAGCTCAAGGGACCCTCCCACCTTGGCCTCCCAAAGTGCTAGGATTATGGGCATAAGCCACTGTACCCAGCAGAAGAAGGCACTGTTAGCATAGGAGATGACAGCTGCCTGTGGTTACTGTCCCTGGATCTCTTGTGCTGGGACAAGATGTGGAGTGGAAGACAGTGACGGTGATGGTCCTGATTCTGTGTAGGCCTAGACTGTATACTAACTGGGCCCCATGCTCGGCAGTGCATGACTCTATACTAACAGGTACCCCATGGTGGGGCAGTGCATGCGTGACTCTATACTAACAGGTGCCCCATGATGGGGCAGTGCGTGACTCTATACTAACAGGTGCCCCATGGTGGGGCAGTGCATGACTCTATACTAACAGGTGCCCCATGCTGGGGCAGTGCATGCATGACTCTATACTAACAGGTGCCACAATGTGGGGCAGTGCATGCGTGACTCTATACTAACTTTAACAACTTCCTCCCCACAGTTCCCCCCCTTCCCTGAGTGGGGACAACATTCTCCTCCCTCCAAGCCTTCTCCCCTCACTTACCTAAACCCAGAATGACTCATATCTCCTACCGCATGCCTAAAAAGTGCTACCTTTCTGTAGAAAACCTCCAGAATTCACCTAACTAGAAGCGGGTTCTCCTTTCCAGAGCACTTCACACCCCCTAATGTATAAACGTAGTCTCCCTTTTTGCCTGCAGAGGAATTGACTCTTTAAATCAGTTGTCCTCAAACTATGGCCCGAGAGCCACATGCAGCCCACCTAGGTCATTTATCCAGCCTGCTGGGTGTTTTTGCTGCCACTGCCTGTCCTGCTTAGCAGCTGACTTGTCCTGGGGCCCGCAGTTCGGCCCTCTAACGGTCTGAGGGACAGTGAACTGGCCCCCAGCCACCATGTCTAGCCCCTTCTACACACACATTCGCCATCCTTGGAAAAGCTTGCGAGTTAGGTCAAAATGTTATCTATTTTGCAGATGAGAAAAGGAGATGCGGAAAATCAGATTATAAACCCCGACAATGGCCACTCTGCAAAGAAGTGGCAGAGCAGGGGAAATTTGTTGTTGTTGTTGTTGTCATTATTATTATTATTATTTTGCTTCTGAGCCTCAGACATTTCATTGCACCATACTGAGATTATGATGTACCAATCTCAGGAAGTTTCCCGGCTTCTTGGTGAGAGCAGTATTGCCATATAAAAAGTACCGTGTGTGGCATTCTCATCAGACCCCGCATACACACACACCCCACACCCCACGCAGAGAGGAATGAAAACGCCATGATTCACCTACTCTGTCTCCTCAGCAAAAATGAGCAGATTGAAAATTTTGTTTAGAGAGGCCCTTCTATCAAATCAGAAAATTTGAGTAAACTGAAAAGTTACAAATGCAACTTCCCAACAGTTTTCATCCTTCAATGCTGTGGCTTAATCTCATTGTCATCATGCTCATTCCTAGAGGTGGGGAAACTGAGGCCAAGAGGTGGAAAATGCCTCATCTAGTCACAAGGCTAGTAGGATACTCATGGAAATGAAAGTTATACCCCTAGAGCAGACAGACAGAGTGCTGAGAGCACACAGCCCAGTTCTTCCCTGGGCTTTCTCAGCCTTTGGGAAGGTTCCAGTGAGGACTCAGACCAGTCAGCCCTGGCTCCACCCACTGCCCGGTGATAAGGTGTAGCAAGGTCTGTGTAGACCCCTGCCTCATCTCTGCAGGTGGTAGTATAACTTTCATTTCCATGTGTATCCTACTACCCACCAAGACGTTTACAAACATGTCATAGATGCTTAGTACTCTAAGGTAGGAACTTCTTTTCCTTGCTATTCTTGAGTTGTTATGGCCTTGGGGAAATTTCATACCTTTTCTGATCAATCAGTACTATCTTACAGGGAGTATGTCCTGAGAAGATTAGGTGCATGAAAGTGTCAAAAATGTCACCTACTGTGTAAACACATTAGCAATTTCAGAGGCTCGAGAATCTCACAAAAGTCTCTCTCTTTTTCTTTCTTTCTTTTTTTGGGGGGAGGGTTGTTGAATTTTGCCAAACCTCTCAGTCCTTGACTATGGCAAGAAAGTGATAAACCAGGACATGCATTTTAACTCACTTGTGTGGTTAGTAGAGAGACTGGCAGGGCAGGACGCATACTGGAGAATGTCAAAGATAACTGTCTAACATGAAAGCGAAGAAACTTGAGGCCCATAAAACATAAGTAACCTGATCAAGGCTACGGAAAACCCAGCAGAGGCTCCAGGAGTTGGGGAGAAGCCGCCCTCTCTCTGCCCCGCCTGGCCTCGGGAAGCGGCTCTGCCCCAGCAGGCTCCCTGTGGCGGCTGCACACCTGTCTCATCACTGGTCCTCTGACACAATAGGAACACCAGGGGAATGCTTAGAGTCACTGTGAAGGAAGGTTCCATCCCTTCAGCAACTTCCTACTAAACTTTTACTCAGTGCAATACAATTCCAGGCATTTGGTGAATAAAGTACAAGTCAAAGAAGATCCCTCTTTGAAGAGGATAGCATGCTACTGCCAGGGAGAGATGGAGACCAAACCAGTCAGACAGCAGTGACCTCCCTGCAGAATCTTCAAACACAACAAAGTGGCAAAGAGGGATGAGTGGTGTGTAAAGTTTATGTGGAGAGTCAAACAACAGACAGAGCCAAGGGCGGGAGAGGAACAGGCTTCCAAGTGGAGAGCATAGCCAGGGCAGCATGCCTGAGAGGGACAAGAAAGTCGAGGAGCAGAGAGAGGAGAAGTGGGGCTGACATGGCGGGTGCCTGGGAGCGCAGAAGCTGGCCGGTTCCATTCCCAGGGCAGTGGGAAAGGCTTGAAGCCAGGTTATATTATCTCCTTTTGAAGAGATCATCATGCTGGCTACAGGCTGGCTACCATCCTCAGGGAGGTGGAATGGGGTGTACGAGGGGCATGGGGGTCTACTGCAGTTGTCCAGGATGGGGAGACAGAGGAGCGTGAATACAGGAGGCAGCCATGGGATGAGAGAAGAGGCTGTTGAACTTGGGTATTTGTTGATACTGAAGGAAGAACAGAGATGATGAGGACGGACTGTGTCCTAGGTTTTGGCTTCAGAAGATGAGGGTACAGTTATTAAAATAGAAGGCCGGAGGAGTAGGCTTGGGCAGCTGGCAGATGTGGGAAAGGAACACAGACTTAATTCTATACTCTCAACAGTGCTGCCAGAGGTGGACAAACACCACAGGTACAAACCAGTAAGTTGACATTCAGAAAGTGAATGTGCCCACAAGCCGGCAAGAGGTGAGTTCCAAAGTTGAACCCTTTGGACCCACAGAGGGATTCTGAGGCCCTCTGCTGAAAACCACTAGAGGTCCTGGGAGTTGGGGAGCAGCCACCCTCTCCTATTAGGTATCAGAGTTAGGGGAGCTAGTGTTCTCCTGACCCATGAGATAATGTAATAAAACACTGGCTAAAATAACAGCACTACTAGGCTGTCTGCTCTGTTGCAGACACAGCATCTACCTCATTCCATGTCACTAATAAAGAAACCAAGGCCCAGAAGGCCCTTGTAACTTGCTCAATATTTCCCAGCTAATAAGCAGAAGAGGCAAAATTTAAGACCCAATTTTATGATTCCAGAATTCATGCTCTTTTCCTCTCACTGGCACTGTACCACATCTTAAAATCAGAAAATAAGACTCTTCTTTCTGTACACATGTTTGAGATAAAGGGAGCAAGCCCAGCCTTTCTTAAAGCTTTGAGAACACCAGTGCACACTCTATTTTGTGCAAGGTCTCAGTGTGGATTCCTGGACATTCACTTTGATTATTTAAATAATTCATGGTCTGAACAGCAATTCACATACAGTAAGGCACATGTCATCTCTTGAATTTACACAGGATAGTTTTCTTTACTCCACAGACTCACACCCACATCTTTGGCTTCCCTAAGGTATCCCCCTTCTTGGTAGCATATGCCCATGCCTAATTTTGACTTCATATTCCTGGTGAGACACTGAGAGCGAGTTACTAGGACATTAGGAAAGGCGGCTTTCATGCACAGGAAAGTCCACTGACTTGATTCATGTATTTTTATTTTCATAAGACCTGTGGCAAGGTCCTACAGCCACATTTCTAGCTGAATTCTTTTAAAGATGACAAAATTCCCCAAGAGGAAAAAATGGAGGGCCAGAAGTATTTCCAGCCTGAAATATAATTGACTCTTTAATGGGCAAGACACGAGTGTCTAAGAACCCAGACCTTCAGCTGGACAAACTTGTTTTGACTCCTGATTTTGCCCTGTATTCAAGGTATTTCTTTGGGGTAGTATCTAGACAGTCCAGATGCTGCTGTTATTTTAGCCAGTATTATGTAGCTCTTTGACTTTCATTTTTAAGAAAAAAAAATTTTTTTAATTTTGCTTTCATTTTCTCTTTCTTTCTTTCTTTCTTTCTTTCTTTCTTTCTTTCTTTCTTTCTTTCTTTCTTTCTTTCTTTCTTTCCCCTCCATAGAGTACCGTGAAATCATAGCTCACAGCAACCTCTACCAACCCCTGGGTCCTTAGGCTTAAGTGATTCTCTAGCCTCAGCCTCCCAAGTAGCTAGAATTACAGGCGCCTGCCAGAATGCCTGGAAATTTTTTGGTAGAGACAGGGTCTCACTCTGGCTCATGCTGGTCTTGAAACTCTGAGCTCAGGGCAATCCACCCACCTTGGCCTCCCAGGGTGCTAGGATTACAGGTGTGAGTCACCACACCCAGCCTCTTTGACTTTCTTATAGCGTGATGCCTGGGTTTCAGGGACTCTCTGCACTCTACTGACGGTGTCATAGTGAGACAAGAAAGAAGGAAGGAAGGAAAGAAGGAAGGAAGGAAGGAAGGAAGGAAGGAAGGAAGGAAGGAAGGAAGGAAGGAAGGAAAGAAGGAAAGAAGGAAAGAAAGAAAGAAAGAAACAAAGAAAGAAAGAAAGAAAGAAAGGAAGGAAGGAAGGAAAGAAAGAAAGAAAGAGGTTTTCTTTTTTTCTTAATCTGTAGAAATTTCTAAATCTTCCCTGCTATTTTGTCTTCCAGACATCACAGCACAGCATAGGTGTGTATGTCTGATTAGGCAGTTCCTGTAACAAAATGTTTTTTTAGTAGTGTGGTGGCCACCAGGTGTAGTGAGAGGACTATGGACTTCGGGATTAGTTCTACACACACTGAGTTCTCCATCCCTGAGGATGGACAGAAAAAGGAAAGTTAGGAAATGGCGAAAGAAGACAGGAAGGGAGGGTGGAAAAAAGGGGAAAGTAGGGGTGCAAGGATGGTACCACGGGAAGTGAGGGTTTCAGCTGCTCGATACAGATCTCCCAAGATTTGTGCAGGTGGTGCCAACAGGCTGGCAGCAATTAAGTGATGGGTGAAATAGTCAAAGCACTCTCAGGTCCAATTAAATTGGGGGGAAAGAGCAGGAGAACTGCCCTGGATCCGAGGTAATCCAAGGTGATCTCCAAGCTTTCGGAGGAGAGCCCTGAATTAGTGTGGGGTTACGGAGAGATAGAAGATATGAGCTCCCAGCTGTTTCTGGTTCCCCAGCAATGAGGAATGACCTAAAATGTCTGTGTGCTTAGCAAATTATGGACACCGGGTTAGCCTGACTCACAGAAACTGACAGCACGATGGATTTGAAACAGGACGAGAAAAGGTACTAGTCCCCTGCTTGTTCGAGTGACTTCCCGGCACAGTCATCACCTTCCTCTACGTGGCCTGTGGACAGCCACCCTCACTTTCCTCCCACTCACCTTCCCCCTCCATCTACGCCCACCTTCTGGATATTATTCAACCTTGAATCTTCTGCTTGAGGCAGGTGCCCACACCCTGCCTGGAGGCCTTCCCCAGTGTCCCCTCTGAAACACAGCTACCCACATCCACTCACTCTCTGGTCCCTCATTCTTCTGGACTTTTCCACTTCGCTGTTTTCATGAACTGTGGGTACATATAAGGTGTGTGTATCTGTGTGTGTTTCCGACATCCCACCTATAATCCTGCCCAGAAAAGTGCCTGGCATATGGCAGATTCTCAGTAAATACTTAGCATATGAAATGAAATGTAAGTTCTTTTTTTTTTTTTTTTTTTTTGAAATGTAAGTTCTTGAAATTGATCTTGTTTGGTACAAACACTGGGGCTAAAACAGTTCCAGTTTAATAAACCACAGAGTACCCCGATGGGCTACTTCCTGTCTACTAGTAATTTGACTTCTGTGCATCACAACTTTGTATTAGGTTTCTAACCCTAATCATTAGTTTTGTACCCATGGGAAGTTGAATATTACAAAGAACATGAGGCTTCATATGTGCAACTGCACTTAGGGATCTATTTGGATATACAAAGAGCATATTATGAATATATATAACATTATGAAATATATATTACGTGGCTAATATGTTGCATACACACTATAGTATATATTGTTTAATGTAGATTATTTATTGTGTATGGTACGTGTAGCCAGTTACCTGCATAGTTATCAATGTATCAGTTATTAAGGGAAAAGGAAAAAAAAGGAGAGAATTTTAGAATGCTTCAAAAGAAATAGGATTATCCCTTTAAATTCCATTGGAGCGTAACTAGGCAGGGCAGCTGACTGCATCAAGAAAACGGAGCCTGCGAGAATGAATAAATAGGGATGATTTTTAACAGCCCCATTACTGGTAGGTAAATAGGGGTTCGGAAGTGCTTCGGGGCACTGCATCCTCAGCTCCGCTGGAGAACTTAGACAATCCTCCTGGCAATCTCGTTTGCCTGACTGATTCACTCTGCAAATGCTTTCTGTTTGGAAAAACCAAAGTAAACTCCAGATCGGGCTGTCCTATGGCTATTAGATCTCAAAGTAATAGAGTCTGAATTTTCAATGGTTTCATGTGTTTCAGAGCTGACTTCCTACCTAGGCCTTTCAGAGCTCACAGCCTTACTGGGGAGGGTCCTCGCAAACACTCATCCCTCAGAGTGGGAAGTGCAAAGGCTGGATGTACCAGACACTCTTACCAGGAGTAAAGCCGGGGGTGCCACGGAGACCATGACCTGGGCACCTGCCTCCCCGTGGATCACCTTCCTCTGACCCCCCTCAATCTTGCTATCCTTTTCCAGGGGAAGTTGTGGGTTATGGAGCTAATTGGCCACATAGTTAAGGCATCTGTCAGACTGTGGGTTCAATATTTATTTTTCTGTCCTCTTCATGTTTCCTGGACCTGGGCCCCATTTCATTTCATATGTTCATCCACGCTCCCTTCAGGACGCTGGAAAAATTCCTTCAGGCAAAACTCCTCTGAGATCCTGACCAGTGAGAAAAGGGCTGTGCCTTATCCCCTAGGGACAAGTTGCCCCTCCCCCCAAAAAGAAGTATGGCTGATCACTGGCAGTTTGGAGGTTCCTGCCTCATCCTGGAAGGTACTCAGTAGCAGGGGCCTGAGGCCCTGCAGAAAGTGCAAGGGAGAAAGTCACCAGCGCAGGGAGGGGACACAGGGGGACTCACAAAGATACCTCTTCCACAGACCCCGCTGTCTTGGAGAGACACGTTTCTAGTACAAACACTCAGCTAAGGAGACAGATGACACAGTCTACTGGGCAGCGCTTGTGTGTAGCTCTGGGGAAGAGCATCAGAGGAAACTGTCAGAAAATGGCAGTGTCATGATTCAGTCATAACCGAATGAAAAAGACCTAGTGGTGAGTCATGTGTGACCTCACCCTCTGGTCTTCCTCCTCCTCCTTCCTCTGCCGCCCCTAGATGAGTGCAATCAGCTCCAGGCTCTGCGGACGGCCTGGACTCAGGACATCCATGCAGGAGTGTGTGAGCCCAGCAAGGATGCCTGAGTCAGAGCCAAAGGAGGCTCTGGGGACACCACTCAGGACACCCATGCAGGAGTGTGTGAGCCCAGCAAGGACAGCACCATCCCTTTGTGGCTGCCCTGGAATTTTCCCACAAGTAACCCTGACCCTGTGGCCTTGGCACATAAGGCTCTGGCTACTTGGTTTCTCTCTTCAGCTCTGTTTTCCTACACAGTAAAGAAATTCATAAAAATGCACATTTTCCCTGATTACTCCACTTTCTTGTGACTTTTGGCTTTGGGGGGGGGGCTTTGCATGGTGTATCAGAAGCAGCATTCTTGCTCTGACTTTTGCTGAAGCTGCTTGCAAGAATTAGGACCCCCCATCCCCCTCACACATAGGCTGGTGGCATTAAACAAGCATCTTATTCTCTCCGAGGTTCTGTTTTCTGAAATCCTACGTGGGGATGCCCCTGACTGTGCAGATCCGTTGTCTGGATTAGAGATTATGCTTGTACCGTCCCTCAAACACATCCTCAAATGTAAGAAACCTCAGGCGTTGGTGGCTGTTTTAATATGTTCTTATTTTACGTCATCTTGCCTTCTTTATTTTCTCTCTCTGTTATCTATTTTTGTATAATACTGATGGGCTCAGGAATCAGTACCCCAAAGTGAAGGCCTCAGAAGCAAAAGTTTCTCTCTGACCCCTGACCCCTGCCTCTCAGTCCCATTCTCCCTGGAGGCAAAGAAACTAGAGCCCCTCCTCCCCAAGGTACTCATAGAAGCCAGAACCACTTTTCCCAGAATCCAACACAAAATCTGAAATTACTATGTGTAAAATCCAGCCATGGGGCAGCGCCTGTGGCTCAAAGGAGTAGGGTGATGTCCCCATATACTGGAAGTAGGGGATTTGAACCCAGCCTGCCAAAAACTGCCAAAAAGAAAAAAAAAAAGAAAAAAGAAACCGCCATGAAGAAATTCCCTGACTTATGTTGTTGAGCATAGATCCTAAGACCCCCATTTCATAGAGGGTCCTGTCTCACACCCAGAAGGAAAGAGTGCTCTTTAGAGAGGCCAGGAAGAATCTGGACACACAGGCCTTGCTGGGTTTGCTCAGTTTGTTAGCCCTAGATAATACCCCTTTTGTTCGAATTTCTACAAGGCTACCTACACTTTGTTAAGCATAAGCATAAAAATGGACAATTTCCAGGTCTGAGTGTGGTGGTTCATGCCTATAATCTTAGCACTTTGGGGGGCTGAGGTAGGAGGATTGTTGAGCCCAGGAGTTTGAGAACAGCAGGGCCAATATAACCCTGTCTTTACAAACAAATGAAAACGTCAGCCGGATATGATGGTGCGTGCCTGGCTGAGGCAGGAGGGTTGCTTGAGCCAGGAATGTGAGGTTATAGTGAGTTGCGCTTCAGCCTAAGAAAAGGAGTGAGACCTTATCCAAAAAAGGCAATTTCCCCTGTATCTTTGAGTCTTCATTCTGAAGGCTTCTGTGTATACATGATAAATAAGTTTGTACATCTTTTCTCCTATTAATCACCTGGCCTCACGTCAGTGAATTTTCAGAAACTCTGTAAGGGCCAACGCCTTGCTCCTTACTGTACTAGAAGAATCTATAGCAAGAAGGAATCCTACACTTTCTCTTCCTACTGATTTCAATCTGCCTGCAGCCACAGTGTGAAATACTTTATTGCTTCTAGTAACTCTGGCCTCTAGTTAGTAGTAGCCAATAAGCTATAGAAATCAGCATGCCCATTAAAAAAACAAAATTAACAGCAAACAATATAATAGTCTTTGATCCCCCTTTACATTTACCAGATTGTCCGAGTTAAAGTAAAATGATAATACCTATTGCTGAGAAATGGACACTCAATCCCACAGTGTTGTTGGAAGTGTAAATCGGTACAACCCTGATGCATTGCATAAGTCAATATGGCAAAAGCCTTAAAAATATGCACACTCTCTGCCTGGAACAGCCCCTCCAGGAATTCATCCTGAGGATCTAATCAGTTACGTTCTCAGAGATCTCCATGCAAACTGTTCTTGTGGTACCGTTTCTAAGGGTGAGAAAGCGGGAACAATCCACACGTCCAAGTAAGAGACTTGTTAATTTCAATACAGCTGTATGAACGGAAGACTGTGTTGCTAATAAAAATGATAGCATGAAGTCATTTTGTTTTGCAGTTTTTGGCTGGGGCGGGGTTGAACCAGCCACTTCCAAATATGGGGCCGGCGCTCTACTCCTTTGAGCCACATTCACCGCCCTGAAGTCATATTTGTCGACATGGAAGCACATTTGTATGTTTTGTTTGTGATGAATACTGGTCCTAAAAGAGTATCACAGGGGTGTGTCTTTCCTGCACTCCCCCAGGTTCAGCTGAATGGAAGATAGGAAGCAGGACGGAGTCTGTGCCCGCCCCACCTTCTACCTCAGCCCTCGCAGGGGAAGGGGGTGGCTCAGTGATCTGACAGACCAGGTGCATGCCCTGGGTGCTGGCTCTCAGACCCACATGACCACAAATGTGCACACTGTTCTTCCCATTTCTGCTTCCAGGAGGGGAGTTCACCTAGGTAGGGGCCTAGGAGGCTTCTGTCCTGGGCTGTGGCTACATCTCTATGGCACTGTGTTACTAAGTGAGGACTCTATAGCTCCACCACACCCACAAACAGGGGTTGGAGGTGAAGGTCAGGCGGCGCAGGCCACACTGTCCAAGCCGACTCACCAGAAGACAGCAGACATGGCATGTGCACCCCCACACCCCATCATCTCCTTTCTTTGATCTAGAACTCCTGGGGAAAGGTGGACTAAGGAGGACCCCCACACCCAAACACGTAGTAGCAGGTTCCTATCATATCTGTGAATACGTGAGGGGAAAGACTCGCACCTGAGTACCGCACTGGCCATCCCCAGAAGGTGAGACTCGCACCTGAATACCACACTGGCCATCCCCAGAAGGTGAGATTTCCTGTGCATATGAGTTTTCTCATCCATTCTGTTACAGCAAAATATTATAATCATTCTATTTACGTCATTACTGTACAAATCACATTCCCCTTTGCCCTGGTTTCCTGTCACAGTCCCCGTTTTAGACCTTCCCTGCTGGGGCGCTGTGAACGAGCTCGGTTTTGCTGGGTACCTAACAGGCGCCAAGCATGGCACAAGGAGTTTAGAATAGTTTTTCGTAAGTCTTCGCATCCACTTTACGGAGTTCAGGATTTTCATGCAAACTTTACAGATAGTAAAATAGAAACTGTAGGAACTGAGCCACTTGCACAATGTCACAGAACTAGTAAGTGGCAGAGGTAAGCCTTCGCTCCAGAGCTGTGACCTGCCCCCAAACCCAACCTATATCATCAGGGAATGCAGAACAACCGAGTTAGGAGAGAGCAAATGCACAGAGGCAATGGTGCAGCCAGAATCCATACGCTGAGGGAAGTCTCCTACTCAAAATGAGCGCACACTCATTTTCCTTACCATTTTCACAAACCCGACCCTTAGAAACCTGGAAACAACACAAGGAGAAGCAGAGAGGGTAACCTCCAGAACAGACACCTGGGCACAGGGCTGAGAGGGCACCTGCAGTCCCGACAGCCAGGGGGGAGGGAAAGAAATAAGCACTAACATTGACTCTGCAGCGCAGGCCCCTCTGCGGCCTCTGGGAGAAGAGGCCCCACCCGGCGTCGGTCTAATCAGCCCTGCATGCCCGGCTGAAGCTGAGGAGAGCACGGTAATTGATTTTCACAATGATGATCCTGAGTCATAAAGAAAAGGTTAGATTTTATGTTCAGAATTCTCTGTTTAAGAAGGCAAGGAAGCATGTAATCCATTTGAGAAAGATTTTCATTTCCAATAGTTAAAAATTCTTTGGAAAGATTTCTGGTGCTTAGAAAGTAAGTGACAGTTATCTGGAAAATTCACTTATGTGGAACGAAGTCCTCCCCGAAGATTCTGGATCAGCCAGGCAGCGTGTTGTTTGTGGTTGGGCTTCTGTCGCATTGTCTGTTTTTCTTCAGCCTTTCAAAATCCCCCACTTCCAAGGGCTGGACTGTCTGCTTCTTGAGGCGAGAGACTGCGACACCCGACACCCTCTCTTACCTACACTGTACCCTTGTGGCCTTTATTCTCTTGAGAAAGAAATGATGAACTGACATTCACAGAAATGACCAACTCCCCGGGCAAGCATACAGTTTGACAAACCCCTCCTGACACCGTACAAAGGTCTTTTTGAGTCTTTGTGAACCGTTGTAGCATTTGTTTTGATTTTTGCAAGATGTTAATAACTAAATTAACCAATAACTCTAAAAAATAAGTAAAGGAAAAAAATAAATAAGATTGGTCAAATTATATCTGAAAGCAAACGTTATTTTTAAAAAGAATCCTTTCCATGACGGCCTCTCCCTCTCAGGCACCACTCCCCGTGTGCACACACAGGCTTCCCCGGCCTGCCTTGGTGGCCTCTGGCCTGATAGTGCTCCTTTAGCATCCTCTGCCGGAGACATAAATTGTCCCTCCAGGATGAGTGTGCTGAGACCCTGCTGGGGCCTTCTCATACTCTCTTCCCTCTCCCAGAAACGGCACTTCTCTAGTTCTTCATTCTCATAACAGTCACAAGATGGCCATTGTCATTGTTGTCTTTTTTGGCAATGAGGCTAAAACCTTGAACTCTTTCTAGGTCACACCCTGGGTTACAGAGTCAGAACTAGAACCTAGCCCGACCTCTCTTGGCCTGGCTTGTCTTTCTGGCATGATGAACAACTGTAACTACAGCCCCCTCCCTGATAAGTATAATAATATAATATCCTTCTCTTGATACTCTGGGTTCGGAAGAGCCATCTGTCCCACAGTGGTCACCCCCCAACCTGGCACACACAGAGGGATGAGCCTTACCTGGCGTGTTGAGCAGGCGAGACCTCCGGCAGTGGTAGGCCACCTCCTGCTCGCAGTGCTCCGAGCGGTCGATCATAGCCTCCAGCTGCTCCACGCTGCCACCATAGTCCAAGGCCATGGCATAAGGGTTCTCGGGGTTGGCGCCCCGTACGCGGGTCAACCCTGTGCTGTTGTGCTGCACTGACGTCCAGATCTTGTCCTCTGCCCAGACAACACAACCAAAGCAAGAAATGTTAGCATTAAGGTCACATAAGTGGCATGTAACAGGTGGTGAAGCACTCACCATGCAACAATTAATCGCCACTGGCATGTTCAACTTACAGTAAGAGTATTATCCCACAAATTCTGTTCCTTATAGAGCTCTGACACAGTTGGAATAAAGTTAATAATCTTAAAATCTCAATTTGCAGAGTTCATATTCCACAGCCATTTAATGCCTATCATTTCAGTTAAAATTGACAATACCTAAATTGGAAGGGAGTCAATACTGTGATGTCAAAAATTTTTGAAAAATTTGATCTCACCCGAGATCACATAGTCAGTAAGTGACTAAGCAACCATTAGAAACAAGGGTATCTGACTCAAATCCTACACCTCCAGCCACTGACACACTTATTCCTCAGAGAAACGCTAGCAGAAACAATTTTTCAAAGAACCCTTTCTCACTGAACAAGGCTGAGATGATGTGATCCACACTGTACATGTCAAGCACTTAATTAGCTTTTAAAAAACAATTTATTTTCCCTATTAGCTCTATTTACCAAAACAAACAAAAAAAAGTAGAGTTCTACAATAGAAGAAATGCAGAGATGAGAACCTTCGAGTCAGTTCTGAGGACCTGTTTTGCCTCATACAGGGAAGACTGGAAGGAGAAAAGTGAGCTGGCGAGATCAGCAGGAGGCGTATTTCTGCCTGTAAGAAGCTGGAACAAGTCACTTCCCTTTTCTGAAGTTCATTTCTATAGTCAGTTAAGAAAAACAACACCACAGACAACTAAAAATGAGACAGCAACACTAGCAATGTGGGGGCAGGGCTGTTAATATAAAATAGTCACCCCAAATAGGGGGTCTCAGGGCACTATCTGGGAGGTATCAGATGCACTTTGTTAATAACCTGGGCTAAAATATTTACTGCAATTGGACATGCAGTTTAATTCTGAACATCCTCCCAAGTAAAGCAAAAGGGGAAACAGGAAGACTTGAAAAGCTGTTGTCATCTGGGAATCTTGCCCACATAATTGCATCATTACTCTTCATAGATTCTCAGAGCTGGAAAGGAACCTAGCATAACAACCACCTGTGGATTCTTCTCTCTTCCACTCTCTAAGTACTGTAGATGGAGAAACCAAGGCATAGAGCGTGAAGAGATGCCTGGAAGCGTCTATCAGACCACGGTGATGGGCAGAGTCACTAAAGATAACCACTGTTGATTAGCACTCCTCACAAGGAGAATCATGGCGCTGACATGGTGGCGTTAGAAAGAGTCAAAAACTGACCACCCAGATGTCCTGCGTTAATCTTTTCTCTACCACTAACTCTGTCAATGACCGGGAGAAGTCACTTCATGACCCTGCACTCCAGTTTCAAAAGGAGGAGCAAGAGAAAGATAATTTGGTTTGAATGCTATCGAAAGGGTTGTCCAACTCTAAAAAGTGGAAATACTTCTTGCAACATGAGTTGAAAGTTTGCATAAATATTACAACTCATCTTAAGCAAGTTTTCTAAAATGAGCCCATTGATAACCCACATGTCCCCAATGTTTTAGTGAGGTAAGGTGACACTTTCCGTAAAGTATAAAAGAAATCAGTTACTAAATTTTGCCTTTGAAAATAAAAATAAGACATGATTCAGATTAGTAAAATTAATTTTGCAAACATAACCCAAAATTTTAGAAATTCTAGTATCAATATTGGCAAAAGCTGACAAACTAACCAGAGAAAAATTACCATTCGATAAGAAATTACTACAGAGGTAGGACTAAAGACAGCCCTGTCTAATCCATAATAACAAGGCTATGTCACTGCTCCATACTAAGACATTCTCCATATATTATCTCCAGTATGAGTAACAGCTTCCCACCATAGACATCACTACATGCACGCACATAGATATGTACATGCAGTGATGCCGCTTAGGTCAGTGGTTCTCAACCTTCCTGATGCCATGATCATTTAATACAGTTCCTGTGGGTCGCCACTCCCAGATTGAGAACCACTGTGTTAGGTGAAGATGTATATTCATAATTCCTTGCCTCAAATATAAACAGCAGTAAGAGAGATGATTACTTGCAGCCTAGAGCCTATTCACTGGTTTTTATTTCAAATCTTCCCTGTGTCCTCTGCTAATTTTTCTTCTGAGAAACAGTAAAGACTAAAAACAAGAAGATAAACGGGCATTATTTTCTTTAATATTTATCTATCTCTCCATCCATCTCTCCATCTATTAAGCTCATGCCCAGTCTCAACGCTCCTAATCTCATTTCCAGAATTGGTTCTTGACAACAAACCACATGGGCTTCTGTTTTCTTCTAAGTGTACACAGATTTTCACATCCACATAGCCTCCCATCTACTGGGACATATGGTCATTTATTCATTTGCTTATTCAATTTACTTACTGATTTGCTTTACCAAAATCACATGTTGTCTTTGACCAGATGGGAAAGGAAAAAGCTGTATTGAGAAAATCTTGCATAGAGCAACTGGTTTCATTGCTACACTGTTCCTTGATTTCTATCTTTTCTCCTTCTGTTTTGTTGTTAGCTACACAGATGCAGCTCTTCATCCTAACTATGCATGGAAAGTTCAGGGTTGACACCACTGCAGGAAGGTGGCTTTGGAGCCCAATGCCCTGACGCCTCATCTGGACTGGAGAAGGACAGCTCAAACTGGAGGAGGTTTATCTGAATGTCCTCTCTGAAGGGTTTTCACCCAAGCAAAATTCATTTGACAGTATTTGATGTGGCTGGAGAAGTAGATATTTACGTCCAAGTGGACCCACACATGTCTTCAAATAAAATTGAATACACAGCGGGGCATTGTGGTGGGTACCTGTAGTCCTGGGAGGCTGAGGCAAGAGGATTGCTCAAGCCCAAGAATTTGAGGTGTCTGTGAGCTATGATGACATTTTACTCTATCAGGGTAAAGAGAGAGTGAGACTCTCTCTCAAAAATACATACAAACATACATGTGTACATACATACATAACTAAATACTAAAAATTGAATCCCCAAAGTAGATGTTGAAGATAGTCAATTCAGGCAAATTGATAGTAGAGGTTAGTGGACACAGCTTGGGCTGTGGAGTCAGAATATCTGGGTCTGTGCACCAGATCAGCACCTGCTGGTTAAGTAATAATTTAACTGCAAATTATTACTTGTCTAAAGCCCAATCTCCTTATCAGTAAAACTGAAAAGCAGCAACGGTACTGACAATAGCATGACACAGCCTGGCTTTGGGAACAGCCTCACCCAATTGGAATCTGCGTTCTGCTTCAGAATAGCAGAGCAAGTTTTGACAATTTGTACAAGGTCTCTGACGTTCCCTCATTGGAAAACCAGGTATATTACTACCAATCATTTCCTCTGTAATCATGTTACCATGATTCTGTGTCATGTTTTCCAGGGACACATAAAAGATTGTCGGGCAGTCAAAAGAGTGGAGAATCTACACACTAGGACTTTTTATAACATCAGAGCAGGAGGCTGGACAGCACTCCTTAGGGAGCAGGGGGTGGGAAGCCCATCTTGCAAATGAGGTTAACAAGCGCAGTGGACTGCGGTTTCTTGTGATGCAGCTGCTGCTGTCTGTAATGAATTATTACAGCCTGTTCAGTTCTCTGTGTACTGACGAATAGCCTCATGTCACTCTATTTGAATTTCCTAAAATTTCTTCAACAGACTTTGGTTTTTAGTCCTCATGGACCCAGAAACCTGGAAACCACTGCCCTCTGGTACAGTCTTTTGCTACCCAGGCTATTCTCTTTCATTGCTTCTACCATCCACCACCACTTGATCCCACTATTAGAAACACAGCCTTATCTCCCTAACTGCTGAAAAGGGCACGCGTATTGAGTTACCCAAGACCACATCTCTGCATAAAAGAGGGTTTCATTTAGAGATTTTTGAGCATGCAGGGACCTATTCACCATTACCTTAATAGGGAAATAGGGCCACTTCACTAAGCATTCTAGTTAGCTTAAAGTAATTTATTATATATTTAAAACATTTGCTTTTTTAAAGTTGTATTCAGCACTGTGGGCTGGCATGAATACGGGTGATCTCATGACCCAGATCCACACCTGCCACTGTGTTGCCTTTATGTGTAAAGGGGTTATGGTCCATGGGTCATCAAATAGCAGGCAAGGTGAAGTTCTAAAGAATTCTTTCAAAGACATAAACATGCAATGTTTGTAAGAGAGTAAAGCATTTCCCAAATTGCACTGTCATTTTTTAGCTTTCCCTCTCCCCATAAAGAGAATAAAGAGATGAGATATTCCAGGATGTGAAGGGTGTCATTCATTCCTGTGTTCAAATTTATGCCCAGGCAGTTCTGTGCTGGCCCCCAGAGTACACACACAACAGCAAAATGCACTGACTCCTCCAAAAGTTTGCCATCATTGCTGGGAGATAGTGGAGTATACAAGAATGGCAGATGCACTCTGGAGATTATAAGTAGGAGGTGGAGGGGGGGGCCTGTCCCATGGAGACTGTGCACTGTTTTTCTTGAGAGCTTTCAAGGTCCACATGGATCTTTCGCCGTCGGACTACCTGAACCCAGGTAATTGCTGAGCACTTTAGGACTTCTAGGTATTTTTGTCAAATGGAAAGGTAAGTAATCACCACATTTGCACTCCACTTGGTTCTTAGTTTCAGCATTTCCAAAGGGGTTCTATTCCCATGTTATGTAATCATCCAAATTTAAAGAAGTTTCAAGTTATAAGATTAAAATATGGACATGCACACACACATATACACACAAGAGAAAACAAAAGCTGTGTGAAAAGCCAGAAAAGTAGTAATGATGGAACATTCTAGAATATTTTATATTATCATCTCTGTGGGGAAATCTCCCCTGATTGTCACCTCTTTATGCAGCCCTTGTCCCTGGGTCTTGGGGTGACCCTGGTTCTTCTGGCTCTCATTTTACAAGCTGTAAACTGTTTACATACAGAGCCACGATTTAATTTTCTTTCATCTTTTTCTTTCATTATATCTGATTGCTTTTATTATTGTGATCATTATTATTAATAATAGTAATTACAGATGCTGTAAGTGGTTCTATCCGTTACCATGGGGATCACCACTCAGAAGAAAGAACAAACAAAAGGGAAGTAAAAAAGGGACAGATAAGAAATAACTTTGATTAATACGACCTCATTCTATACACATATCTGTCTCTTTGCGGAGTGAGGAAAAAAATGCAATTATTCTATCACAATGGTAGAAGAAAGGGAGGTCTACAGATTGTCAATACCCAGCTTATTTGAACAAAATCACCGTGGGGAGCTGCTCACATGCTTTGAACAGTGTGCCAACTCACTTACACTCCTACTGTAATAAAGCAAGTCTATATTAAGGTCCCTGGGGTCACTTCTGGGACAGTTATCCATGTTGACAAAGTGAATTTCCTATGCCAAGGGTAAAGACAGTCTAAATAATCCTCAAAGCACTATCTCTACTACTCATCTGTCATCTACTCTCATGCGGGGTCTTGTGATATCTCTTGTCATTTTGCATTGATAGTTATTTAATTTTTCATATGTTTGTCCCTTTCTCCCCATTTAAATCATAGGCAATGACTGCTGAGTAAATACAAGCTTGGAAACAGCTTTCCAAGTCCATGGAGGCAGATGGGTTGCAGGAATGCTTGGCTTGGCCATCACTAGCCGTGGTTTCTTACACCAGCTTTGCCACCTCCCTCAGCCTCCTTTGTAAAGTGGGCATCACCCATTGTGCAGGGTAGTCCTGAGCACTGAATAGAAAGCTTGGGATTGAAGTCAAGTGCAGAAGCTCAGGACTATAATCCCAGTACTTTTGGAAGCCAAAGTGGGAGTATTGTTTGAGGCTAGGAATTTAAGACCAGCCTGGGCAACACAGGGCAATGCTCCTGTCTCAAAAAATTTAGACGGGTAGTGGTGAGAACTTGTAGTCTCAGCTACTTGGGAGGCTAAGGTGGTAGAATCACTCCAGTGCAGGAGTTCAAGGTTGCAGTGAGCAGTAAGAAATTGCTGCATACTGGACCTCAGTCTGAAAGACAGAGTGAGACCCTGTGTCCACAAAAAACAAAACAAAAACACAGGGTTGCACTGAGTGCCTGACTCCTTATCAAAGCTAAACTGCTGTCTGCTATGAGCTGTCCTATTGAAGCCATTTGGGGAAGATCCAAAGAGATCATTTCATCCTTAACACTTCTGGGAACCTGTGCTGAGTGGGTCAATTCCACCTTCAGCCCAGCCCCAACCTTTAAAAGGGAAGGGAGACAATTGGTGAAAGGCAGCATCCACCTCCTTTAAAAGGCTTCAGAATTCCTGCAGGAGCTGTTTACCTCGTGTGCCTCCAGCTGCCTACGCGAGACTCCACAGAGCCTTGCTGGAAACCACTGCAGACACCGCTTCTTTTAGTGTCTGGGTTTCTGTAGCTAGAGGGGGCACATTACCAGTTCAGGGCGGCTGTGAAGGCCACTGTGCACCCTGAGCTGGACACCACAGTGCAGGGCGCTCTGGCTCCATCCATTACCGCCTTCACCTGCCCGTGTGGGCCGTACTTCACGCTTTCTAGACAACACCCTCAACTGTGATTTATCTTCACACATCTCTCTAGCCTTTACTTTTTAAATGCACTTTTGGGGGGTGTTATTATTATTTTTTTCTTTTCCTTTGCTTTAAAATAGTTGTCATGATCAAACGGACCCCAGAAACATGCCTTATGGACTTAGTAGGTGGTGGTTTAGCTTGGAATCCATGTACGTATCCTATTTGTTCATTGGTTCTGCTCTAGTTTATTTAAAAACACAAAGCATATGCAGAATACTACCTCAGGGACTGGAAGGGGTTGGCTGGTTCTCTGAATTCTGAGCCAAGGAGTTCATGGATGGTTTGGGGAAGGCAGGCCACCTGACATAAGTTTCCATTCATCTGGACATTTGGCAGCAGCCATAGGAGATGGGGACATCACGGAAATGGCACATGGATAAGATGCCCCCACCCTGCTTATGTCCAGTGTATGGGCCTTTTGGGTAGGGACATGGGAAAAAAATCCCCCAAATCTAAGCCACCAGCTGAGAGGAACTAGGAGGGGGTTGGAGGGTCTTGCATTATTGAGAGAGGTTTCATGAGGTCTTTGGGAGTACTTTGTAGCAGACATTATTTTGGTGCAACTCTGAGGATACGCAGACCTAAATTCAGTTCCTAGATGTGTCACTTGCTAGCTGAGTGATGCCGGACAAGTTCCTCTAGTTTTTCCAACCTCTGCTCTCTCCAAGTACAAATGGAAGATAGTCCCCACCCCACAATTCACCACCTTGGCTAAAGGAGAGAAACTCTAAAATTTATAACCCAGTACAGGGACATGTGCACAATCATAGTTGCTCCTGACCCTTTGGTTAGAAGATCTAAAGTGGCCAATACTGGACTCAGAAGACTTCATGGGACAGTGACCTGACTGCAAAGGGCTTGTTCTAGTGCCATGACGAGCTTTCCAAAGGCAGCGTTTTCACCTCCTTGCCCCAGGCCAGCCGAGAAGACCAGCCATTTCTGAGTGAACAACTGTCTACTTCCTCTGCTGTCCTGGAATTTATATTCTGACTCAGGAGGAGCCTGACAAAAAGAAAACTCAAATAGGAGAGCAGAATTATTCACCGTTCTTTCAGCTGCGGTCTCTCCTCCGGAGCTCATCACAGTATAACAGATACTGCCACGGCACCACTGTCACCTGTGGTCAGTAGCCTTTTCTCGTCCCACCAGAATCTTGGGCTTATTGGTTTCACACATTGTTACCGCAACCTGTTTACTCACCTCCCTCTGCTAAACTTCAGGTGTGGCACCTGGAAAGGCTGTTTCAGAAGTCTTCATATGTCTAACATCCAGCCCACAGTAGGCATTCACTTACTACTGAACTAAATGTTCAACCATCTACTAGGATTTTTACTGAAGTCAGTGACAGCTCTTGAAATCAGCAGGAAAGTGATAGAAGATAAGAACGGATGTTTAGACAGGCACTTGCAATGCTGCTGTACAGCCAAGGTTGTCTATTGCAAATAACAGATTATTGGAAAAAATTAAATAAGCATCCATAGGTGTCTGATTGAATAAAGTATCGTTAACCGACACAGTAAAGTACAATGCAGCCATAATAAATAATATATAAGCTCTCCACGTGCAGAGATCTGGCATGAGTTGCACTATATACTGTGGAGTGGCAGAATCAAGGTATTGATGCATAAAAGAGTATGATAGATTTCTGTGAGAGAATAAAGGAGAAATATGAATACACATAGGAAGGACAAAGGGACATAAATGGTGATCTAAAGGAGACAGGTAAGAATAGATAAAGTGATGGCAACGAGGGAGCCAAATCTCTCTGGTCAACCCATGCGTGTGCATTTAGCTGTAGCTGATTTCTGTACCATAAATGTATTTCACACTGTTGAAACATACAAGGGAATCAAAAGGATGAAGGAAAAGTAAGTCCTAAAATTACATATTAAACAACCAAAAACACTCAACTGCACATTAAACTGATAAAATAACCACAACTGAAGTCACTTTTCAGAAAAGCATCCTGTCTGCCTATACTCATGTACCCTCGGCAGAATATACTCTAAGCACAAAAAAATAAAATTGAAAGAATCTTAAACTTTACTTTTGTTATTAATACTACTATTGCCAGTGTGATTCTAGAGCTCTGTGTGTGTGTGTTGTAGGACAAAGCAGATGAGTAAACATTGTGATATTGTCAGGGCAATTGTCACTGTGAGAGAAAACACGTGACAGAGGAATTGATGAGAAAAAAAATTCAATGGAACTAGATTTGCACTGGAGGGAACCCCATGAACTCATAATTTAGACACACACAGTCCAGCTCTGTCCACTGAAAGGACCTAGAAACCATTAGCCAACCTAACACCTAGATCTTGATTTCCAAATAGCATTCCTTACATAAAGGGATTAGGCTTCTTTAAGAAAATAGCTGAGTCTGGGTCCTGGGTAAGGAAAGTTGAGGATGTCAGGGTAGAAGATGTTGGTCTGTGCTAAAAGGGGAGTAAATGTACCAACATGGATCGGAACAGGTAAAACAGAAACAGGAGCAGAGTTAAAGGGACCGTGATTAGCTACATTTGGGAATATCTGAACACCTTAAGAGGTAATGATGGTAATAGTTACAACATTTTATTTTATTTTATTTTATTTATTTGAGACAGGTTCTCATTATGTCACTCCGTGTAGAATGCTCTGGCTTCACAGCTTACAGCAACCTCAAACTCTCCAGCTTAAATGATTCTCTTGTCTCAGCCTCCCAGGTAGCTGGGACTACAGTTGCCCTCCACAACGTCCAGCTATGATTATTATTTTTTAAGAGACAGAGTCTTATTTTTTTTGCCCTCAGTAGAGTGCTTTGGTGTCACAACTCACAGCAACTTCAAACTCTTGGGCTTAAGTGATTTTCTTGCCTCAGCCTCCAGAGTAGCTGGGACTACAGGTGCCCACAACACCTGGCCATTTTTTTGTTGCAGTTTGGCTGGGCCTGGGTTTGAACCCACCACCCTTGGTACCTGGGTGCCCTACTGGTGTCCTACTCACTGAGCCACAGGCGCTGCCCATTTTTTGTTGCAGTTGTCATTGTTGCTTAGCTTGCCTGGGCTGGGTTCAAACCCACCAGCCTCAGTGTATGTGGCTGGTGCCTTAAACACTGTGCTATGGGCACAAGGCTGGCTACAACATTTTAAGATAAAATAATTTCTGATTCCACAGTGGCTTGAAAAGAGGTGGTGAGCTGGCAAGAAAGAGAAACTCTTCTGTAGAGAATATTGCAGAATGGAGAGAATTAGAAAAACAGCATTTTACAAATTCTACTGTAATAACTGAAAAATTAAGACCATTGACGGATCGGGAGGAAATGTTGGGGAATAGGATATTCACACAGTGTCTGCAAAGAACACTGCAGACAGCACACTGATTATAAATCACTTCACAACACAGAGATCCGACAGAAACGCTGGATGCCTATGAGAGAGCTGAGCACCCCAATAATGGGATAGACTGACATCGGGTGTCAGCTGACAGGGTGCATGGAGGGGCTGACATTGCCCATGAGGTTTTCTTGCCAAAATATTCCAACAATAAGTAATCAGAAAAAAAATAAAATAAAACCCACAACATGGAAACTTTTCCTTAACAACTGGCTTGGACTCTTCAAAAAGATGAATGTCATGAAAATCAAACAATCAACCAACCAGCCAAATAACAACAAAAAGAGAAAGAAAGAAGAAGAAAGTGATTAGGGAGGGAGCCTTCAGGAATAGAGACTGACAAGATGTACCAGGCAAAGCCCAAGTGTGGACACTGCTTGAATCCTGACTGAGTGTATGAAAATATGTATGGAAAACATGTTCACATCAAGTAAATGCTCAGCTCTATTCTGCTATGAAATAAACAATCACAAGTCCGTGGTCTTATACCAGCTCCAACACACACAGAGTTAAGAACCATTAGCCATTTAATTATCAAAAAGCAAAAAATGTTATTAAATTCAGCCACTCACACCACGGTAGCTCATCTGTTCTCAAGTGCAAGCGTTTATTAGCTCTGATGAATTAATTTCAGGAGTGTTCTCAGTGTCAGGTATTGTGCACTTATAAAAGTTATTAGTTTTATTTTTATCACTTTATCCCCAGAAAATGCTAAGAAAACAGAGTCCGTGTTTCTGGGGGCAGAGTGATGAAAATGATAACAGCTACTGCATATTGGGTATATAATATCAGGTCTGTTCACTCCTGGTTTATATCAAGTATCTCCTATGATCTTCACAGCACACTTATAAATAGATTCCATGAGTAATTAAGAGGAAGAAACCGAGGAATCAGGAGGCTCAGGAGCTCAGCAAGGTAACTGGATAGAGCTGGGAAACGTCCATGCCGGGATTCATACCAAGCCCACACTCCCCATGACTAACTGGACGCAGTAGACGTCTGTTGATCACGCGAATGCAGTGGGAGCCTCCTGGGATGAAGAAGGAGAGCTTGGCCCACAGCAGTGGTTCTCAACTGTCCTCATGCCATGACCCTTTAATATAGTTCCTCATGTTGTGGTGACTCCCAACCATAAAACTATGAAACAAAAATAATTTTGTGGTTGGTGGTCACCACAACATGAGGAACTGTATTAAAGGGTCACGGCATGAGGAAGGTTGAGAACCACTGGCCTACAGGATGGGGTTAAGAAGGGATTACAGGAGGGCCTGACTGGAGTGACGCAGGAACGCTGGACGGAGTACTCACAAAACCTCTTGGGAAACTGTCCTCAGGACAGCAACCAAAGTCCCCACCAGCTCTGCTTTATAAATACATGTAACAATGATACATTCAAACACAGCATGCTGAGAACACAGGGCTGATTGGTGCCCTGTGATGTGAATGACTACGCTGCCTTCCCACTTCACAGAACAGGGCATCGCAAACACCAGGGTCCTCTTGGCCCTTTCTCTCTTTGACATTCTAGACTTACTCTGATTCCTCACCTCTCCCTGGAAGCAGGGGCACAGAACAAGAGAGCACAAGAGCAAGCAAGCTTTCTACGAGACATCTTTGATAATTGCTTGTCATTTCCCTCCTCCAAGCAGGAAACGTATTCATTCTACCAAACCGTATTTGGATACTCAGGAGAGCCAGGGGCCCTCCAGCAAGGCAAAGCCCACCTGTTCCCTGCCTCTCCACGTCCACGATCCCGTGGGACTCAACAAGACTGATCTCTCTCTCCTCTTTGCCCTTCTGTTCCCAGCCCTGGGGCACCTGGTTTCCGAGGTCAGACCCAAGTTGGATGTTCTCATGGAGTCTTTCCTGTTTTCACTCCTGTGTCTGGTTCCTTTAGTGTTTAGATTCTCCTGTGACGGTGGCACTGGGCAATGATGACATTCCTTTCAGGAGGTCTTAGAGGACGTCACCAGGTGTATTAGATACATTTGCTCATTTAATTTTATTTCATCTGCACATTAGCCCACTGAGGTGAGAACAAATGGTCATTCCTGCTATGCAAGTACAGAAATTGAACTTTATGGAAGCTCAGTAACTGGACCAGTAGCTACAGGATAGTTGTGTGAATTAAATAAAATGACCTAGAGGAAATTGCTTTAAGAGCTGGGTGGCTGTGTTTCACTGCTGTAGCACAAGGTCCTTGTGCAGAGGTGCTGGGCTGGTTACAGGACCCAAGGCCGTGCATCAGTACATTGCTGCTGCCCAGTCCCCTGGTGCCTGAGGTCTGCAGTAAAAGGTTCCATGACAGGTCCAGCAGGAAGGAGGCAGGATAAGCCTCTTGTTCAGTCTTTAGAAAAAGCAGCTCTTCTGGACACTGACTGGAGTCCACAGGGCTGAGAAGGTCAGTAAGGAAGGGGGTTTACTCAGTGCTAAGCACTGTCTGTTCACCTGGTACGGTCACTGAAAAACTGTTGTTAAAGATGGGCCCAGGAGGTTGCCTCTTAAACCTTCATCCCAGCTCACGTTCTGGAGACTATATTTTGAGAATATCTGTTTTATATAGTTTTCATCTAATACTCAGGAAAGCCAGAAAAAAGTGCTTATGATTTTCCCCCATTTACAGATAAGACAAGTGATGATCAAGAGGTCAAGTAGCTTCAATATGACCTCATTCCAACAAGGTGCTTCCCAGAAGAGTTTTCTACCCAGCACTGGTTTAATGAAAGGGACAGAGGGACAGGACCATGCAGACCAGGGGGGTATCCTGTTTGGACATGGGGCCTTTCCTCATCTCAGCAGCTCTCTGTCCCTTGGCCCTAGAAACCCAGACTCTCAGTCTCAACCACAGCTGTAACTCCTGGCCTCATTGCTGGCTCCCTGTGTGGACTGTGGGCAGGTTGTTCTGTCTCTCAATGCCTTTCTCTGCAAAACAGGGAGAATGGCGCCTTCTTCACACGATTGCTTGGAAAGCCGAACAGCATCACGAATATAGTGTCTAGCCTGGTGCCTAATACTAGCAGCGGCTGGAGAAATGTGAGCCGCTTCCAGGACACGTTTCATTTCGGCTCAGAGGGCAGCTCTTCAAGAACGTCTCTGAGCCCCACGCCCAGCCTCAGCCCACATCCTGATGCAACCACAGCTTCCTTTTTACTATTTCTGTCCCAGCTATCAGCATCTCTTTTCCACGCTGCATGCAGAATAGATGTTCTCAATGTCTGTCTTCTTCTTTGAACTGTGAGCTCCTTGAGGACAAGAGCAGATGTATTTACGTCGTAATCTTGCTGGCAAGCTCAGTGGATACTAAATGGCTTTATTTCTGAATGATTAACTGAAATAATTAACTGAATTATTAATAATGAATAATGTATAAGTAACTGAAAATAGGAAAAAATGAAGTAAATGAAGGAGGCAATTAGCAAATGAGCAAATAAATGAGAGGCTAATAAAGGAATTTGAGAAAGCAGTGAGTGAGTGAAGGAGAGCAGGGGAATGAATGAATGAATGATTAGATAAATTCATGAAAATCACAGTGCCACCACCTGAGCCCCCTGTTCTACCCACGTGGGCTGGAGTCAACTGGCCGTGCTAAATGGGTGTGTGAAAGAAATTCCTCTAAGTGCCTGTTAAAATTCTCGGCAATTCAAAGGTGACAATGCTTTAATTTCAGGGTAATGCTACAGCTTTATGACTTAGTAGTTTTATTTAATGGCCCAATTTAGCAGGAGATTATGCCTTCGCTGCTAGCCCAGAGAGACTACTTTAAGCTCAGGCCTTCAGCACACACACTGGTCCCGAGCTTTGCCTAAGAGACCAGCATTCTGGAGGCTCTCAGTGGCCACCAGACTTTACTTGATAGCAGAATGCATTAAACACAGGAAGAGAGACACTTACAAAAATTTTCCCTCCTCTCAACTGCCGAATGGCTGTTCTTTAGCCTAAACTAGTCCTCTGAAAAACACTTCATTTATAAAAAACAAATTGTCCCTCTGAAATAGAAGCAACAATGCAAGTATTATTTCAACTGATTGAACTGCAAGTGAGCCACAGCGCATGTGTCAGCCATGCATGAGTCTCAACCAGGAAACGATGCTTTTGCTATCAAGGGACTGGGCGTGTGAGTGACGCTGTGGGAGGAGCTGAGCCTGCTGTGCGTATAGACAGTGAACGTGCTTCTCAAGGAAGGCGGACAAAAAAAGAAGGACCTAAACTCCCCCGACACCTGTTCTGTGACAGTCAGAACACCAACACTGTTATCATGATAATTGGCTACAGGTCAACCATAAAAAGCTGTCACCATCACCTGTCAGATGCTTAAAGAGAAACAGAAGTACAAAGATTGAAGGTTTTGCTTGTGGACATCAAAGAAAAATAATTAGACAATACTATAATTCGTAGGGTGGAATATATTCGTGCACTCTTTTTAGAGTTACAATCGACACATGGAAACTTCTGTGTTCTCACAACCATGTGAAGCCAGAGAGGTGGCCTCCAAGTTGGGGTCTGAGAACCAGAGCTGAAACAGCATGGCTGACCTGGTCTGCTCAGCACACACCCTCTCCCCACGTCCCTACCATGATTATCTAGTTAAGGTTTCACCATGTGAGGGTGTTTATCTCAAAAGGCTTTGGGGGAGGCAGTAACACTTAGATAATAAATGTTGCTATATTGTCAGAGTACATTACTTTTATGTTGTTAAGTATTATTATATTGTTAGAGTAAAGGCTACTTTATGATGTTTTCTTTAATGATTCTTTTAGATAGTTAACATTTTCTAGGTTCGTTTCCTTGTATCCCATTATGAAAACTATTAGACTTATAACTGAGGCAGAACAAATTTGAGAGTCTACCCTCCCTGTTCTCCAGAATTGCTGACAATAAAGCTTGTTGAAGCTCATCCCTGTCTCTGCATTTGGTTGCCAGGGACAGGTGGCTAGGACCCTCTTCATCCGGTAATGCAAGCCCTTCAGAAACTGTAAACTGTGGATAAAGAGCTTGGCGTTTACTCAGGCAGAGGAGGAAGGGATGAAGAGGCAGCAGATATGTCTTTTTAGAAGATCAGTTTGGCTACTGAGTGAATTAAGAATTAGAGTGGGGAAGGCTGAAGACTTGGATAATTTTTACTACTAGAACAAGAGATTATTAACTCAATATACTTCAGTGACCTTATCCTTATCAACTGCATATTCTCAGCAGCTTGGCTCAGCAGGACCTGGTGAGAGCAGATAACCAATGCCTATCGATCCAAAGCAATAGAGGAAGGGTAACCCCCCAGGCCTTAGGACCCTTCGTTGAGAAGCACTGCATGCAAAGCAGAAGCTTTAGCACTAGGTGGCTAATTGGGATCCTAGTCCTACAACTAAATACCCTCATTAATGCATTTGTAAAATAAGGATTGTTCCAGCAACGTCACCGAGATGCACGTTGCACTAGCTTGGTCCCCACCAGATATTTAACACAATTTTATGCAGTCTGTAATCGAGTGATAACTTTTTGGTAATGGTATGCCTGTTGATAGCTACTCAATGTAAGATTAATGACTAACTTGAGCCCAGCTTAATGTGGCTCAAGCCTTTATTAGGGCAATGAAAGTTAGTACTTCCATGAGTGAGTGTGAGTGCGTGCAAGTAGCCTGTTTCTGAATTAGCAGGGTGACAGCTATCACAGATTTGTATGACAGACACACACAACACAACTAACTTCTATGTACTTTGCTGTACAGTGCAGCTGCCACAGATTAACAATATACTAAGAAGGCTGAGGAGAAATAAGGGCTGCAAGACTGACTGTCCCCTCCCGAGCTGTGGCTGACTCTCATTTCCCCTGCACTGACAGACTCGGTGCAGCCCAGAAGTAAACTGTTTGACTAACTTTGGGAAGCACGGCTGACGTCGGCCTAACTGCATGGATACATTTCTTTCTTTCTGTCAATAGCTGGATGATAATCTATTACCTGCAATCACACTGTGCAATTATGTGCAGGAATATTGGAGAGACCTCAATTGAAGCTTTCTGCCTCTTCCATTATGCATGCTTTGATGAGTTTTAATGAAAACAGAGGCTGCTGCCAAAGGAGTGAGAAACGGAGAATCATAATAGCCAGGTTAACAAGATAGAAGACTTGTAAGGTAGTTTGCAAATGGATTATGAGCTGTTTGAGAATGGAAAACAAGTTTTGCTTTAGAGATTTGACTCAATATTCTTTGCAAATTCCTCCTAATGCCTGGTGATTGCCTCACAGGTCCACATGCATGAAATTGGCATCGTATCCATCAATATAGGAAATAAATGTGGTTTTGTTAGTGGTTCTAGACAAACAATTTTGCATATCAGGGCCAAGGAAACGCAGCTGGGAGATGCCTTTTAACATGTTGACAAGGTGTCCTGTTAACATTAAAAAGGTTATGCCATAAACTGAGTAGAAGGAGCTTAAATGTCAAGTTTCAGGAAAAATCTCATCAGAGTGCCTCACCCTTCTATTTTATGAACACTGGGAGCGTCCCATCAGAAAAGCTCCCTTCAGGCTCCTCTAGCCCCTGAAATCTCACAGCACCTGGAGGAGTAAAGATTTTATTGCTGGCAAGAGGAGACAGCTGTCTTTTATGGGTGGAACGACCATGCAGATACCACCCTCACTAGAGCGACTTTGCCAGTGAATAGGGCAAAATCAATAATTGCACCATGACATCACATTACCCTCCTCCATGACCATCTACTTTTTTGAGCCTAGAATTTTGCATATGTATTCTAATTCTCACATTAAGCTTGAAAAGCTACTGTTTTTGATCATTTCCATTTTACTTATAAGAAAGGCAAGATCCAGAAAGGTTAAATGACTAGTCCAAGGTCACACAGCTGGAATATGCCAATGCTAGAAAGGGAACTCCAAGGTGACTCCTAAATTCATTTCCCTACTCTGAGTCCTTCCTGGGTTTGAAGAAAGGAGAAATTCAGAAGGGCTGGGCATCAACAAAAGGGCACAAAGGCTGGGGGACCAGATAGAATATTTATTCTTGGACTTCCAGAAGATGTTGCAAAGAGTAGGAATGACCCAAGACCAGTTAAGATTAAACACTGAGGCTGTTTCTATAGTTCCGAACTGTCATTGATTAATAGGAAGAGTGTGGGTTGAAGATAAATTATGGGAAGTGGAAGGGAAAAGAAAGAGTAAAGATAGAAATTAGTCTTCAGTTTAGCAGTGATTTCTCTGAGTTCAATTTACACTGGACTCGTTAGAGCACGTATAAAAGTACATCCAAGAATTTATCACACCCTGCCACTTCCTTCCAGACCAGGAGCTCACAGCTCTGTTGGGGCACAAGAGTAAACACTGGTGGTTATACCATAGCACGGTCAAGGTCATGGTTGGAAACTACCAAGGAAAGAGGACAGCACAGATCAGGGACACTGATCCAGCTGAGGTTGCCCAGCTGTGCTAGTCAGGGGCCTCCAGAGAAACGGGACCCACTGATGAACTAAATTTCATATGGGCTGTTTGTGTGTGTGTGCACATGAGAGTGTCTATGGTTGGACAGTTAGGCTGTCAAACCGTCCTAGAGAAAGTGCTGCGTACGTCATTGTTGAAGACCAGGACAATGTCCTTCAAAGCACTCCCCTTGGGAAGCTACTCAGCGATGCCAGTGGCTAGTCTGCTTCTCAAAGCAATTTTGGAATTCTTTCTCTGGAATGGCCATCGTAGCTGTCATCATCAAGATCTGACAATTAAGTTTGCAAACCAATCCTAGAAAAAGTGATTTGAAGGGTAGACAAGGCAGTGGCCTCAGTGCGCAGCTGCTCAAGGGGACCATTTGAAGGCGACCATAGCATTGAGATGTCTAGTACTTTTTCTGGGTTGAATTCACAGACTTAATTGTCCAACCTTGGACATATACACCCTCGGATATATACACATATATATTTATGTGTATATGTATTACATGTGTGTTACAATATGTATACAGATGGTGCCAAAAATGTATACACATTTTAAGAAAGGAAAAACCCTGTATTAAAATTGTGATACTCAATATATACCAATAACATTTGTTATTTTGTAGTTCTTGTAATTGCAAAAGCCAAATGTGACTTGAGAATTATAATTTTAAAAGAGTTTTTTCCTTTCTTAAAATGTGTGTACATTTTTGGTACCCTTTGTATATATTTATGCATATTTTTATTACCATATTTATGTATATATACATGTGAGAGAGAGATTTTAAGGTATTGGATTATAGAAGCTAAGTATGTTCAAAATCTTCAAGGTGGGCTACAGTCTTGAGACTCAGGAAACAGCTGCAGATTGAGACCAGAAACATCTGCTGTCAGAATTCCTTTGTGGTCAGGTGATCAGGAGAGGCAGTCTTTATTCTATTAAGGCCTTTCACCAATTAGCTGAGTTCTACCCACATCATAGAGGGAAATCTGGTTTATTCAGTTTTCAAGACTTTCGCAGAAAGCATTGGTGTTCAACAAAGTATCTGGCTACCATGTCCCGGGCAACTAGATGCATAAAACTAACAATCACACAAAGGTAAGAATAACAACAGGGAAGCCACATTCTCTTGTCTTGTCAACCCAGGATTCTTATATGGGTACCTGGGTGTTCTCTGATTTCAACCTGTACCCTGCTCTTTCTCCATTCCCATCTTTCCCTGTACACTGAACTCCGTCATTTCCTGATGGCTTCTCCCCATCCTCCAGGCTCACCTTATGTGTGTTTTTATCTAGCAACCCACTTCATAGCCCCCCAAGATTCCTGGTATCTCCCATGCATCCTTCACTACTGGCCCAGTTGGCCTGCTGCAGCCGAGGGGGGTTGCAGACTCCTCTATCCCTGGAATGTCCTGAATCCAGTCCAGATTCCCGTCAGCAGACAGCAGCATGGATCGCAGACCTTCTGACAAAACATGGCCTTCAGTGTGTCATGGTTTCTCCCACTTGCATCTCAGCCCTCTATGAGAGGAGCGCCCCCCTCGCCTCCTGGGCTCAGGCACTTGTCCATGTCTCTTGTCCCCTGTGTGTTTCTTACATAAAAGGAGGCCCTTTCTCCAAGTTGAAATTGATTTGCATGGTTTGTGGATTTCACTTACAGCTCCTCCCCTCACCAGCATCTCTGGAGGATTCTTTGGATAGTCCTTTGAGCAGGCTTGGTGGACACCATCCCCTGTGCCCTACCAGTCCTGCTTTTCACTCCTCTCCCACACTTCTATGTGCCCAGGAAGGCTGACCAAAAGAACCCTATCACCAAGGGGTTTCGCCTTCTGATTCTAGCTGGGTTTGGTCAGTGAGGAGCGTGGGAAGGGGACTGAAAGGATCAAAGACAGGTGCGGTCGAGTGGCCATTCCACTGAGTGGCTGCTTCCTTCACGGGAGGCCTCCTCTCTCAAGCCAGGAGAGGCTGATACTTAGTCAAGTTATGAATGCAGAGAGAACACTGCTGAAGGAAATTAAAATTGCTCCTCCACTGAACACACAAATTATAAGAAAGTGAGAGAGCCTGATGCTTTTATGGAGAACATTTGAGGAGTCTGGATAGATGATCACACCAGCCTCAACATTCCCTTAAGCCCAAGCCTCATCCTGAGCAAGGCCCTCACTCTTCAGTTCTATGAGGGCTGAGAGAGGTGAACAAGCTGCAGAGGAAAAGTTTGACGCCAGCAGAGGTCAAAAGTTCAAGGTGAAGCAGCAAGTGCTGATAAGGAAGCTGCAGGAGGTTCTCCAGAAGATCTACCCAAGTATATCAATAAAAGTGCCTACACCAAACAACAGATTTTTCAATGTAGATAAAATCATCTTCTATTGGAAGAAGATGCCATCCGGGACTTTCATAGCTACAGAAAAGTCAATGCCTGGCTTCAGTGTGTGAAAAGCCAGGTGGACTCTTCTTAGGGGCTAATAATGAAGCTGGTGACTGTAAGTTGAAGCCAATTCTCATTTAGAATTCTGAAAATCCTAAGATCCTGAAGAATTATGCTAAATCTACTCTGCCCGTGCTCTATAAATGGCACAACAAAGCCTGGATGACAGCACATCTGTTTACAACAAGGTTTACTGAATGCTCCAAGCCCACCTTTGAGACGTACAGCTCATAAAAAATGATTCCTTTCCGATTATTACTGCTCATTGACAATGCACCTGGTCACCCAGGAGCTCTGATGGAGATGTACAGGAGATGGATGTGGTTTTCATGCCGGCTAACACACATCCATTCTGCAGCCCATGGAACATGAAGTAATTTTGACTTTCTAGTCTTATTCTTTATGAAATGCATTTCATAAGGCTAGAGGTTCCATAGATAGTGATTCTTCTAATAGATCTAAGCAAAATAAACTGAAGTATTTCTGGAAAAGTTTCACTATTCTGAATGCTATTAAGAACATTCGTGATTCCTTGGAGGACGTCAAAATATCAACATTAAGGGGAATGTGTAAGAAGTTGACTCAAGTTCTCATAGATGAGGAAATTAAGGATTTTATCTTCACTCTCCATCCAAAAACCGTGCTACCCTCTCCCTCTCCCATCCTCTCGGTCTCTGGTGATGCAACTCAGACCACGTTCCGGGTATGACACATTGCCAATGGTTAACAGAGCTCTAGATTCAATCCACTTTATTAATAAACATAATCACCACTTTAAGACTTCAGTGGAAGAAGTAACTGCAGATTCGGTAGAAAGAGCAGGAGAACTAGAATCAGAAGTGGAGCTGATGATGGGGCTGGATTGGGGCATCTCAGGATGAACCTTGAACAGATGCTTCAAGGATAAGCAAATTTCTTGAGCAAATCTACTCTTTGTAAAGATGCTATAAACATTCTTAAAATGACAACAAAGGATTTAAAATATTACCTAAGTTTAGTTGATGCAGCAGTGGGCAGGGTTTGAGAAGACTGACTCTAATTTTGAAAAAAGTTCTACTGTGGGTAAAGTGCCATCCTGCTACTAAGAAATCTTTCATGGAAGGGAGAGTCAGTCGTGCAGCAAACTTCACTGTTGTTTTATTTTGAGAACGTGCCTCAGCCACCCCAGCCTTCAGCAACCACCACCTTGATCAGTCTGCAGCTTCAGTGTCTAGGGGAGACCCTCCTGCACAGAAAGACTGTGACTCACAGGACCATCAACATTTTTAGCAATGAAGTATTTTAAATTAAGGTACGTACATCATCTTTTCAGACATAATTCTGTTGCACACGTAGTAGACTATGGTATAGTGTAAATAAAATTTTTATGTACGCTTTAAAAAAGCAAAAAAAAAATGTATGTGACTTCCTTTGTTGAGATGCCATGGTGGTGTGGAAGCAGACCTGAGGTATCTCTGGGTGTGCCTCTGTCACAGCCCCCCAACCAACACAAATGCACCTGCTCAATTGTAGCATCTTGATCACACCTACAATGTGCACATTTATATTGACTGAAATCATATTGAGCTGGCCTGAATACAAATCTGTTAGAAAGATGTTAAAAGTAGTGCAAATGTGTGTTTCCATGGGAACAAAGACTTTGATCTTCTCTGTCAATCACTTCATTCAATCCTCCCTCCAAAAATTGTGCCTCCTTCTCCCATCCAGGAGTCCTCTGGGTCAGAATGTAGTTCTGGGTCTGGCACACTCTCAATAGTTTGCAGATTCAGCCACTTTATCCATAAGTTTAATTGCCTCCTTAAGTTACTGTAATATATTGGTCTATTTTCCCCAGACAGGGACAGTGCTGCGTTGCATCAAATAGCAAAGCTGTTGTATAAACATTTGGTGATATCCCCTCCAAAGACTGCTGGGTGTGCAGGTGACAAGCACAGACGTAGATCTCCAGGGACAGGTTAGGAATCACTTTGCCTATGATTAGGAGAGCTAACTTGCCCCCACATGCATTGTTAGTAGAGCAGCCAGGACACAAATTTCCAATATTCTACAATGAAAACCCACCCATTTTCAGCCTCATGGTGTGCATGGTGTGCATAGACTTCTGGGAGAAACTTCCCATTTTCTGTGGAATCTCAATGGATTGTTCAGAAAACTTTCTCTGAGGAAGAGCTAGGATAGCCCAAGATCCTAAGGTCAGAGAGAAGGGACTGGCTGTGGGCACTCAGGGGACCAACACAAGCTTCAGAAAGGAGAGTCAGGTCTCCTGCCACCCAGGGCTGGGCACAATTCTTGTGGGATCACCCCAGTGATGCAAGTGGGAAGTACAGAGAACAGCAGCTTAGAGGTTTGGGGAACCAGAGGTAGAGACAGAACAAGTTTTCTACTCTATTTCTTCTCTCCCTTCTTCCTCACTGTCTTCCCTGGTCACTGCATCACACTCTTCAGCCCGTGAGCCATTCCTATGTAAGAACATTGCATATTTGACATTTTTGAATGGAAAGATGCATACCTGATCATTGCATTTATGTATCAGAAAAATGTTTCCCAATTGAATACGAGAATCATGTAATTCAGCCTACACGGAGCTTTGCTTTTGTTTCTATGGTGTTTTAGAAAACAAATAGAAATAAAACCCTGTGCGTTTTCCAACTGCACATGACCGCAAAAATCGTAGTCAGAGAAAATGTCTATTCACGCGTATTAAGCCAATTAGCTTGGGACACAAATCAGAGGCTCTCATCTCTTCAGAATCAAATCAACAGAACAGTAACTTTAAATGCCAGCAGACATTCACCTTTAGCCACTCTCATATAAACTATCAAACGTAAACCCTCAGAGAAGCCTGCTGCAGATGAAGCGGACAGTGTCACATGAATGTGACCAGTGAATGAAGTAGCTCTGCCCTTGTACTCACATTATTTAGAAGAGTTTACAATTTCTAAAGATCTACATGATGTATATATTTTAATGGAAAGATACATTTTATTTTATTTATTTTATTTTTTTTTTTGAGACAGAGCCTCAAGCTGAGCCCCTGGGTAGAGTGCCATGGCTTCACTGCTCACAGCAACCTCCAACTCCTGGGCTCAAGCGAGTCTCCTGCCTCTGCCTCCCAAGGAGCTGGGACCACAGGCGCCTGCCACAACGCCTGGCTATTTTTTGGTTGCAGCCATTATTGTTCTTTGGCGGGCCCAGGCTGGATTCGAACCCACCACCTTAGGTGTATGTGGCTGGCGCGTTAGCCGCTTGAGCCACAGGTGCCAAGCCGGAAAGATATATTTTAATAGAAACATCCATCGATACTTATGTATTAAAATTATATATCTTTCATAGAAAAAAATACATGTACCATCTTAGAAAGAAGTCTCAAAGGAATTCTAACAGTATAATAACAATGCCTGGATTGTGGATTAGAGGTGGCTTTAACATACCCTTCAGATTATTTTTTTTTTATTTTTCTCTCAAATTTTCTATAATGAATATTGATTACTTTTATAACATTTTTCTTTTTGAGACAATGTCTTCCTATATTGCCCTCTGTCGAATGCTGTGTCATCACAGCAAACTCAAACTCTTGGGCTTAAGCAATTCTCTTGCCTCAGCCTCCCAAGTAGTTGGGACTACATGTGCCCACAACAATGCCTGGCTATTTTTTTGTTGTAGTTGTTATTGTTGTTTAGCAGGCCCAGGCTGTATTTGAACCCCTCATACCTGGTGTATGTATTGAGCTGTGGGCACTGAGCCAACTTTTATAACATTTTTTAAACTACTGTTTAAAGCAAACCATATGCAATACAAAGAATGCAATTACTGTTTCAGTGATACACATTATTACTGAAACAGAAAGTTCTGCTTGCTTCCAGACCCTTGACTGTTAGTCACAGGATTTATTACCTTGAGCAAGTCGTGAGATGCTCATATTCCCTTTCCTTCTATGTCGATGAAGATAAAAGGAAAAAATAAAGGAAAAATGCCTGCCTATGATTTTGGCTGTGAGGATTAAAAGAGATGGCATTTGTCAGCTCCCAGTCCCACTCCCAGAGATGGCTGGAGCTCAGTAATTGATGCCCGTTGCCACCACTCCTGATACTATGAGTCACACCTGGCCACCGGCAGTGGGCATTTATCTCTCTTGCCTTATTCTGCAGCCAAATTGCATCTTTTTTTTTTTTTTTTTTTTTGGTAAAGAGTAAACCAGGAAAATTTCTCATCAGAATCACATGGAAAGCTCAGTAAGAATTTACAGAATTAGAATTTCTGGGCCTGGGAAGTCTGCATTTTTAGCAAGAATCCACATGTGAATTATGATGTGTTGAAAATAACCATGATCCTATAGAGGCCCCGTCCCTGAGTAGGTTGCTGAACACTCTAAGTTACTACAATCATGAAAGGTAAGCAGGAACACGCTTTCTTCTGATGCTAAAGGGCCGTGGCAGAGCAGCTAGCTCACGCACATACACCGTGGGGAGGTGAAGCCATAAAATGACCCACCATTGCCGGCACCTCACATTTTCCTGAGAGAAAGCGTGGCCCTTTGTATTCAGATGGACAAATTAGTGAAAGTCCTTTTTCAACAAACATTTCTTGCCATGGTTTGCTTGCACTTCTGCTGTGCTATGACCCAATAATGTTCGCGACCTTACTGCCTCCTGAATGGCAGCCACTATGTTTTACTTCTCCCTGTGTCGTCTGTGTCTAGAACAGTGTCTGGCTACAGAAAGAGCTCCATAAATGTTGTCACCTTGCTGCAGAGGAGCCTGGGCCCTGCGGGCTCAATGAGCCTTAGGAGGGCCCTACTTTCTAGCTTCGTCACATGATGCAGCTGGCATCTCTGAAGACCAACACTGCAAACAAACAAAAAATGCGCATGTGCCAATCAATGATGCACACAGTGGCCCAAGTGCTGGCATTGCTGGATTTTTAAATAACTTTTACATCAGGGTTTGGCTTTGTGGAATTATATTGCAGAGTGAACTAGTGATCACAATACTGCTTCTAAATCCCTGGAATAATTGCCTCTGACTGTGTCCTTCTGTTCTTGAGAAAGAAGTTGCAAGGTATCAAGAGATTTCCAGGGGAAAAAGAAGCAGCTCAGTCTCTGGCTGAGCATCTGGAGGATAACCAGTCTGGCTAGCTGCTCCAATACACACGATGGGATTTTAGCCTCATAGCTCTAGGGGTGGGCACTATTATCCCCATTTCACAGCCAAACAATTGAAACTCAGAGAGAACAGAAGATTTGCCCAGGTCACAGAGTCTCAGGGTCAAACCCCAATCAAGCTTCCCTACTTTTTGAGTCAGGGCTTCCCACTAATTATACATCTTGTTTTTGTTTGTTTTCCCGGTTCTTGAGTTTTATAGGACAAGATGTCCTCAGCAAACCCTACAGGAAAAGCATGAACATTAATCCTTGCTTCACTGAAACATCACGATTAGGACCATTAACAAGCTTCCTTTTCTCTGTCTCTCCTGGAGCTGGGACCTCCCGTTATTCACCAAAACACCCTTTCCCTCCACAAGTTTGTCCTTTAAATCTTTATTTAGACAGGTTTCTGCTTCCAGTGTGTTTCCTTTTGTTTGGTAGCATCAGGTTAAGCATGAACGGAGACTCTGCACCCTTACCCGTGATATTGCAGTACACCCGGAGAGGTCCCAGTGGCCCACTGCCGTCGGAGTCGATGTGGAAGAAGCCAGCCGTGTTCCCCTGGTGCCTGTACACCTCGCAGGACTGCTCATAGATGGCTGAAAAGACATAAAGGCAGAGAGAAAGACGTTGCTTGGATTTGCTATCCCTCTGCTGGGGGCAGTAGCGCCCACTTGCCTTTACTCCTTGTGTGTGTATATGCATATATATTTTTTTCCCCTTCTTCTATGACTTTAACTTTTTCCTCAGAGCTTTAACAAACTAGTGCATCCACGTCCTTGACAAACTCACATCATCCATTCATCTGAACTCATTCATTCTTCTAAAATTAGCTCAGAGATTATAGCCTTTTAAAAGCCTGTCACGTGATCCTCCCCTGTGCTCCCGCTGCATGGGGAGCCAGGATCAGCCATCCCCTCTTCAGCCTCCCTCCGTGGGCTGCAGGATCTGAGTGATGCTACGTATTTGAGGATGAGTCCTGGCAGCTAGCAGAGTGCCACACTCACAAGAGCTGGAGAAATGTTTGACTTGTAAATGAAAAAAATAATCCATATGTACAGTTAGGACTTTTTATTAGGAAAGTGAAAAGACTTTGTCTTATGTCTACATGAGAAGGACTCAGCAGGGTAACTAGCATATAGGAAGGTGCGTGGTCAGGTTTAGTCCATTTTGAGTTAACAAGGATTTGCTGGATTCCTAATACGTGTCAATGGATGTGGCTGCTGCCAGGGGACAGAATGCCCCCAGAAAGCTCACAGCCTGGCTGGCAGCCACAGAGGTCTTTGTGGTTCTCACACAGGGGCAGGCTCAGGTGCCCTGAGACAGGGGCTTTCCCTAATCTGCAGGTTTAAGAAATATTAGTTTTATTTATGTATTTTACTTATTCCAACAGCAATAAATCTGTTAGAATATAAAGGAGACATGTCCTGTCTCACGTGTGAGAACATAGACTGTCACGTGGTGTTTCAGAGCAAGTGCTGTCACTCAGAGCAGCAGGCACACATCCCATCCTGTCACCCTCCCGTGCCTGAAACACTTGAGCGGCTCCCAACCGCTTTCAAGATAGAGTGCAAATCCCTCACCTTCGCCATCTCCTGCCCCTGTGACTAATGCCCCATCCCAGAATCATGGAGCCGCAGTTTGTCATGATCAAGTGTGAGGGGTGCCTCAGATAATTCATTACCAGTGGAGGTGTAAAGCCTGAGAGGGTTTGACTTTTTATAAATTAGAGTGAATTCAAGGTTATCCTTGTGTTTAGAGATAGCCTTACATCTCTGTGTGCTTTCTGCGGCAGGAGATCCCGGGAATGTGACATGAACCCCATTGTTTCAAGCATAATGTTCAACTTATTTATGTTTGCTTGAACCTGATAACACATGTGGAGGCGTGTCACACTCGTGGATGTCAAGCCTTTTGTGGGGGGCCTCCCCAATCACGCTCACACTGCAAAGATGACAACCATGTGGGAGAAGGTTCTGTCCTCCCACAGAGAGCAAACGCCACCCCCGAGGCACGTGGGTGGCTGCACAGTAGTTAAGAATAAGAAACTTGGAATCAGAACAGGTGGTTATGCTTGGCCGGGCTACCACTTACTCTGCATGGGAGCCTAGACTAGCTGTGTCACTTGTGCTGTTTCCTGTCTTATGACGGACACTCACTGGTGTTCACACCCTGCTCATAGTCTCATACCCTCCAGGAGGGCTGGACTTGCCATTCTCCTCCAACAAATGCAGCAAGACAAGAGTGATGGACAACATTTCCCAGTTTAGATTATAAAAGACCATGGCGCTTTCCATCTTGAGTGATCCTGAGCACTGGCTATGGTAGAAGCCAACTGCTACGTCACCAGGAAGCCCTGGGAAGGGACCCAAGGAGTGAGCTTGCACGCTTCTGCAGCATGCCACGTGAGTGAGCACCGAGGCAGGTCTGTGGCACGCCACGTGAGGGAGCCCCAAGGCAGGTCCCCAACACGCCACGTGAGGGAGCCCCAAGGCAGGTCCCCAACATGCCACGTGAGGGAGCGCCGAGGCAGGTGCCCACAGTCAAACCTGTGATAACTGCTGCCCCCACCAACATCTTCCCTGTGGCTGCCTCAGAGAGCAAAGCAGACCACCCAGCTAAGTGGCTCACAGACTGAGAAAAACTATGAGATAGTGCCAAGTCGTGTTTCCATATGCTGCATTTTCTAATGATTCATTACAATAGATAACAATTAAACCATCACAGAATTGGCTTCCTCATCTGGTTATAGATCTCATACTTATGTACTAAGAATTCAAGCATCTGATCCACGTGTGGCACATAGGAAGTGCTTGATAAATACGAACCTTCCTCCTTCTCCCCCTCACCCTTTGTTTTATGTCAGGGTTCCTCTTACCATTTCCTGAGTTTTTTGTGTACTTGATTTCTCCCCCCCCAATTTCCTTACAAACCACACAGGCTTGCTCTGAAAAACCAACATCCTTTAACTCACTTCTGTATAGAGATGATGACTTTTCATTCTTATTCTTTCGGTATTGACTGTTATTAATAATATATCTTTAAACAGCATGTCATAATGTTCCTTATTGATTTTTTTCACTTTTGTGAGTTACCTGGACATTTACCATAGGGAAGATGAAAAATTAGCTCTTTTTCTCCCTCTATCCCCCAAATATAATCAACTTTCCATCTCCTCCTCTTTCCATTATAATTGTATTATATTTTAATGAGATAAATAGTTACTATTTATGGTGATATGGCAATCTAAATGCTAGTCACAAATTAACCACACATTATAATGCGATTATCTTTCCTTTTCTGAACAAAATTTAGTTTTTCTTAAAATTAATAACTAGTTCATTCCCTCATTAGCCCTGTTTTCTATAGATATATTGCTAATTTGACTCCAAATTTACTATGGTTGTCTAAAATGCCTCCCAAATTGTGCAGGTAAGAACTAACATAAATGAATAGTTAACAGAGAAAGAGAGAAAAAACAGACAGAGGGGACAGCGGTGAAAGTTACGCCTTTCTAGATGATTAGCTTCAAAACCATGAAACTATTATAAAGAATTAAAAAATAGGGTAGTGCCTGTGGCTCAGTGAGTAGGGCACTGACCCCATATACCAAGGGTGGAGGGTTCAGGCCTGACCCCAGCCAAATTGCAACAAAAAAATGGCTGGGTTTTGTGGCAGGCACCTGTAGTCCCAGCTACTTGGGAGGCTGAGGCAAAAGAATTGCCTAAGCCAAGGAGTTGGAGGATGCTGTGAGCTGTGTGATTCTACCAAGGGTGATAAAGTGAGACTGTCTCTAGCAAAAAAAAAAAAAAATTAAAAAAATGCAAATTAAATGGAATAGAAAAGCAATTTTTGAACATTTAAAGGAAATGAAAACAAATGAATTAATCTAGGAATTCTTCTAGGTAATACTGAAATCCAATATTCTTTTCTTCATTCTTTTGTTACAGAAACATTCAAATACATTCAAAAGGGCACAGAGAGTAATAAATAAATCTGATTTCATCACAACCAACTTCAACAATTACCAGTATATTTTGCTAATCTTCTGTTATCTATATTCTCAGTGAATCAGTTGTGTGTTGCTATATAAAAACACACACACACACACACAAATAAGTAAAAACAAGCACACAAACAAGAGGAAAAAAAACCCAAATTTGACTGGCCTAAAACAACAACCAGGCCACGACTCACCAGGTCAACTTCTTTTGCCAGCCAAGGCCAGCTGCTGGACCAGTGGGGCAGGCTGGTGGTCAGCAGCAGTGCTTAGGTCCTGTCTACACAGCCTCTCACTCTCCAGCAGGAGAGTTTATAGGGTAAAGGACCCCAGAGCAGCCACAGAGTAAGAGCCTATCAGGCCTAATGTTTGTTGATGCCCTATTGACCACAGCAAGTCATAGAACCAACCGAAATTCTCTGAAAGGATCTCAATCATAAATGAAATGAAGCTATAGGATAGAATTGGATTGTGTCACTGTCTGACTTTATAGAGCAGAGTCTATTTATTTTTCTAAGCCGCTGAAAGTTCAGGGCCATTTGCTATCTGAGCTAACCTAGTATTGCTCATATTCTTACTTGTTCCTTAAATGTTGCCTCAGTTACTGGGAGGTCTTGAGAGCAAAGCCTGGTAAAACAGCACTCCTATTTAAATGAGCTCATAATAATATGAGTACTTTGCCCAAAGACAAACCAGCTGGTGAGTAGTTACTTTACCTCTCTCATTCCTTCCTGATTTATTAGTGGGAATACTTTACAAAACAGAACATCCCTCATCAATTATTTGATTTCCCTAAACTGTAAGATTAGATGCAAAAAGCAAATGTTCGATGCTTTTCCTTCATCATTTTTAAAAGATGTGTTTTCATAATGTCTCTGTAAGTGACCAATCAGAATATTTTTAATATTACTGTGAACTCGTAGATTTAAACATATTTGATGTTGAAACAGTAGTTTGAGTCTCATGCCTGTAATCTTAGTCCTCTGGGAGAGTAAGGCAGGAGGATCCCTTGAGTTCAGGAGTTTGAAACTGGCTTGAGCAAGAGCAAAATCCTGTCTCTACAAAAAGTAGAAAAAATAGCCAGGCATCTTGTTGGGCACCTATAGTCCCAGCTATTCAGGAGGCTGAGGCAGGAGGATCACTTGAGTGAGAAAGTTTGAGGTTGCTGTGAGCTAGGCTGATGCCACCAAATTCTGGCCTGGGGCAACACGCTGAGACTCTGTCTAGATAAATAAATAAATAAATAAATAAAATAGTAGTTTGACTAATAGGGTATGGTAGAATACGTACTATCAATAAAATGGAAGTCCTAAATTAAATAATATTGTTTTAATCACTATTACTATTGAATTATAATAGAATATACCAAGGAGAATGCAAATAAGTAACAATGTTATTTTTGACAGAATCTAAAGCTTTCATTGTAAAAGATTAAATATGAAGGGCAAAAACTATATAAAATTCTGTAATCTTAAAGTTGGTAATATGAGTGTGAACTCATTATTTAATACTTTTCTTTTAAATGACATATTTTCATGTTTAAACCATTGAGAGAGATTAAAAACAACCTACTGCATAAGTAGCATTGTTATAGTAGAGATCGATTGAAACACAGTTTACTACTTAAGAAGAACAAGGTTTTACTGAGTCCTTTTTCTTTTCTTTTCTCTTTTTTAGATCAGAGAAAGTACAGAATGAGATCGGCTTGTTTTGTTTAAAAAGAAGAATCTTATCAAAGATTGCAATCATGTCAAAATGGCATGAGGAGCTGATGTAATGGAATAATTTTGGCATCATAAAAATTAATCACTGCAAGTATCAAACATGTACAATCTACTAGTTTCTATTTATCCATTTCATCTGCCTAAGTTTATTGGTTCACCTCTAAAGGTTGCTAGTGAATAAAGTCATGCTATGAAAATTGGAAAGAATAGAGATCATATCCTGCCTTTTGATAGGAACTGTATTTGAGAGTAACCTAATTGCCCATGAAAAAAACAAATCTGTGGAGAATAACCAAAGCCAGAAAGTGCAAAAGGAATAATGGCATTTGAAAAGTGTCCTTTAGTAACCCCCAGTGTAATAATAAAGGATTAAACAATGGTGGTCAAGGATTGCTAAACCATGTAAAATATTGATGGGGGACAACACAGCAGCTGGGTTAAATGAACAACACCTACACTCAAAGCTCAAACATTTCAATATCCCTCAAAGTGATTCCCAGGGTGCCTCTAATGTGATACAATAAGTAATACATAGCACTGCCTAAATCCTATTCTTACCCCCACATTGAAGCTTGATCTAAGCAAGCGCTAAGATTTAAACACTAACTTACAGGAAGAGATAAAGAAGCATGCTCAGCTACAATATAAAGATATGATTAGTTAAATCTGGAATATGAGAAGGTTAGGCCCATATTTCAAAAAACAAATGACAAAAAGTGGGCAGGGAGGTAGGAGACATACTGGTAAACACTGTGTGGAAGGGGGAGGAGAGGAGTGAGATGTGAAGGGGGAAGTGGAGGAGAAGAGTGGGAAGTGAAGGGGGAAGAGAAGGGGGAAGGGGAGGAGAAGAGTG
>CAUYTI010060453.1:0-15614 GCA_963575145.1 Galago senegalensis
TGGTGGTTTTGTCTCTGAATTTGTTGGATTCTTGAGTAAGCTTTTGGAATGGTCCTTGAATCTCTCATTCACTCTTTGTCTTTATTCTATTAATCTTATTTGCAATCCAAATTCTGAATTCAATTTCTGACATCTCAGCCATCTGTTTATAAAGGGGATCTTCAGTTTCATCTGCCACATCCTTTCTTGGGGGGGGGTTGACCTACTCTGGTTATTCATATTACCAGCCACATTCTTTCTTGGGGAGGGGGGTGATCTACTCTGGTTATTCACATTACCAGAGCCTTTCCGCTGATTCTGCCCCATGATTATTTTACCCCACTTGGCTTTTCCCCTTGAGGTTTGTCAAGGACCCATATGGTGTTACGGCCCGAGAGACTGGGGACCTGCTTGGTGTGGTGGGGCTAAGTGGCTCTGTCTTATTTTCAGCTGGTCTCTGTCCTACCCCAGTGATTCAGTTTCTCTTATTTCTCAGCTGTGGAGAAATACCAGCAATTAAGTCACCCCCCCCCAAAAAACAACAATTGGGCAAGGAAACTCAAACCTTCCCTCAATCATACACCCAGGGTGCCCCTTTGAATAGTCTCTGGGTGGTCTGCCCAGTTTAAGGGGTCCAAATCAGTTGTCCCAGTCAGCACCAGTTTCAGGTAGAAGAGTTCAAATGTCTCCGGCAGCTAGATAAGAGGGGTCTGCTCACAGCTCAGATATAACTTGCTCCGGTGCTCTGTGAGAGCAAAGGGACCCACCTAGCAAATGGGTTAGTCTGGGAAGGTTAATACCTCCTTACTCACCTTGCACCCAGTCACTTGTAATCCCCCAGGTCTGTGACCCTGTTCACTCCAGTAGGCAACTGCTCCTGGGGTTTATGGCTGTCAAAGTCACCCAGAATCTGAGTCTGGCAGGGGGACCTTGCTTGTTTAAATTAGGCTGTGAAAGTTCTCTCAATTCCGGCCCCTCGCCTTCTGTCCCAGCTATATTCCTCTGCAAGTCAGAGGCTGATAGAGCTGATAAGGAACTCAGCTCTGGGCAGCAAGCAATTAGAGTTTACACTCAGGTGTCAATTCCAGCCTCTGCCTGCCCACTGCCTTTGTCTCAGCTATATTCCCCTGAGGGCTGGTGCTAATGGTCTCTTTACTTATGAAAGTTACCAAGTCTGTTCCACCTGTGGCTACTGTCTGGAACCTCTGGTTGCCCGGAGAGATGGGGCTTGCCTATTTGGAATGGCGTCAGTTCACAGCTCAGGATGCCACTATTGCTGTATGGCTTCCTCCGAGCCAACTTTCTTTTCCTCACTCCTGTGCCACAGTCAGCACAGAGCAGCACCAACCCTTTCCCCCTCCTCTTCTCTCGAGGAGATGCCCAAGAATCTGGACTCCATAGGTAACAAATCTCCAGACCTTGGGGTGGGGGGGAATCCTCGGAGTTCAATGTTGCAGTTGGGGAATATATATAGTTTTATACAGTTTTACAGTTTTATGCCTGGCAGGAGGGTGCTGTGGCATGCCAGCAGGGGTAGGAGGTCCAGTTTTTAGGGGGTCTCTCCGATGGGATAGAGTGGGAGGATGTTTGAACTCTGCTCACTTGTTTGCATGGAGTAAACTGTGAGCCCTTCTTGTGGAGGAGGGGACTCTCGTCCACTTGGTGGTGGATTTTGTACCTTTTGATTGTATTTTTGGGGATGCAGCTCACCTCAGGAAGGTTGAAGTGTGCTCTTCAATCTTCTCTCTTGGCTCTGCTCCAAACCATCAGCTCCCTTGCTAAACTTCTGTCCTTTAAGCCTCCTTCTGGATGGGAGCCTCTGTAAAAAGCTGGCTGCAGCCTGCCATCTTCCACTTCCCTTCTTAGAGATGCCCTCGTGACTCACTAACAGGCCTAATGCTGTATAAGACCTACCTGAAGGTTCTCAGTATACACAATAAACCACTTGAGTCTGGGTATAAGGCTATTGGTTTATCTCTAATTAACAGACCCTTATCTTAACTCAGGCATCTCTTTCTGCTGACTCCTGATCTAAAGATAAAGCTTAACTCTTTCAGCCAATTGTTAACTAAAAAATCTTTAAACCTACCTATAACCTGTAAGCCCCTCCCCCCTGAAAGCACATGTAGCGAGAATAGATGGAGTCGTTCAGGCTAGGGCTGAGAGGACACAGCTGGTCCGCTTGGTTTAGGTCTTAGGTGACCTCCTCATGACTCCCATTCTTGCTATTTTATAAATTCAGCTTTAACCTAAAAGTGTGTATTTTGAGGGCAATTGATTTAGGAAATTAACTGTGGAATTGGAATGTTGTTAGGGTCCTGGGTTATGCTGATTATTATTTATTACGGGTCATAGATTACACAGATTGTTTAAGATAAGAGTTAACATGGCTTTTACTTCGAACTTTCATGTATAAAACTGTGCTTTTGGAAATGGCAGAACAGAACAGTCTTGGAGAGGCTACTCTCACTGTTCTCCAGAATCACCAGCCTTCTGAAAAGTTTGATGGACCTATCCTGGTCTCTGCATATTGGACAGGCGGCCAGACCCTCTTAGTCTGGTAACACTTCCTTTGAGATGTCCCACTCTGGGGGCCAAACCAATATATGCCTTTTGTGTATCACTTTACAACTTTACTTATAATTCTTGTCTCCCTGAAATGCATAAAACCAAACTGTAACCCAAGCACAGCAAGTCTACTTTTTCAAGGTTTCCTGGGCATGGCTCCAGCCCATGGTCCTCAAATTTGGTTAGAATAAACCTCTTTAAATTATTTTTACATAGTATGGTTTCTTTTCTGTTTCCAGCCTGGTCTCTAGATTGTTGAACAGAGAAGAAAAATGTGTGTGTGTGGGGCCTACGTAGCTACACACAAACCATCCTCCCCTCCTCTAAGACAAAGATGAGAAGGATCTGACTAGCCACCCCTCTAAGAAGTTGGTGCCAAAGACCCTAAGTTTCCAGGCAAGCTGTGGAATTTGTCCACCACCTATGGCCCCATATAAAAGATATCTCTAACAGCCCCCACTGGGCACAGATGTCACCTTTGCACTGCCCAGCCTGGTCACCCTCCCTTTTCATAAAACATAGCATCATTTAGACCTTTCAAAAAGGATGTTTGTTTCCATTCTAATTAAAATAAAAATATTTGTGTTGATGTCTCAACTATCCCTAAAATGCCATTTTTCAAAATTTTACATTTTATAAGCACTGTGATAGAAATAACTAACATTTGTGTTTTATTTTACAGTTTATAGAAAGCATTCACACATGTGTTTTTTGATACAACAAACCTTTGGTGTAGTTAAGCTAGGTGATTTAAAATACCCATTTTGAGGCCAGGTGTGGCGGCTCAGGCCCTGTAATCCTAGCATTTTGGGAGGCCAAGGCAGGTGGATTGCCTGAGCTCAAGAGTTAGAGACCAGCCTGAGCCAGAGTGGATACCTGTCTCTAAAAAATAGCTGGCTATTGTAGCGGGTGCCTATAGTCCCAGCTACTTGAGAGGCTGAGGCAAGAGGATCACTTGAGCCCCAAAATTTGAGGTTGCTGTGAGCTATGATGTGATAGCACTCTACTGAGGGTGACAAAGTGAAACTCTCAAAAAACTTGTTTTTAATCAATAAAAAATAAAATATCCATTTTGCAGATAAAATTAAAATTCAAGGAAATATGTGATTAGCCCTGAAGGAAAGTGCTTTAAGTAGGAATTAATTGTACCCTGGTATTCAGACTTCAAAATCCATGCTCTTAAACAGCCCCACAAACAGGTGTGGGTATGTTACAATGTTTTGTGGTTTGTTTGGTTTTTTATCACACTGCAGAATCTGGCCATGGCTCTTGAAGCTTGTTTAATGGAGCTTGGTTATAGGAATACTGGAGGGAATTTACATGGCCACAACTATAAACTTCCAGAACATAGAACCTAGGGCAGGTGCGATAACTGGCCAGGCATCAGCTAAGCGTACCTCAAGTGCAAAATTCCAAACAATGAATTCTGAACTGTGGAAGGCTCTGTGTGGAGCTTGTATCCTGGCTGCTACCACCTTCTCAATGCAGAAAAATGAGTTCTGTGGGTTCCAGATTATAAGCTCCAACAGTGAAATGTGGTTTTTTTGGTATACAAAGCCCCCAAGCCTGACCAGGAAGTTATAAAGCTTTTCAAGTAGAAACTTAACCAGTAAGGCTTAATGAGCCGTGTGACTTCCACTAATGAAATGAAATATGCTACATTTCCAAACCTTCTTTTAAATTGCAAATCCATGTAAATGGGTCTTTTCAGGTAAACAAATGCCATAATTTCCCTCTGGACTATAAAGCATACTTTATGATGATGGGGGGGATATCACAAAGTGATATAAGGGAATATATCATAGATCTAGTAGATGTAACATACATGATGAACTATCTCTTGGAAACTGAATGTCCAAATAGAGTAAGCAAACAGCCACTGTTTAAAGAGATAAAGAAAACAATTGTCAGGTAGTGCCTGTAGCTCAAAGGAGTAGGGTGCTGGCCCCATATGCTGGAGGTGGCAGGTTCAAACCCAGCCCTGGCCAAAAACTGCAAAAAAAGAAAGCAATTGTCTCATATTATCTTCCCAAGTGGGGCTCATACTTTAAATCAAAGGCTCTCAGTGCTCCTTGTACATTACAATCACTTGGAGAGCCTTGAAAATTCCTATTGGTCAGGCCTTACCACAGACTGACTAGGTTTTAAAACTCCCTAGGTGATTCCATTCTGTTGTCAGAATTGGAAACCAGTGGTCAACTAGAGAATCAATGGTTCTCAAAGTATGGTCCTGAGACCAGCAACATCACCATCACATAGAAATGTATTCGAAATACAGATTCTCTGAAGCCATCCCAACCCCTCTGAATCATAAATTGTGGATTTGGAATCCAGCAATCTGTGTTTAACAAGCCCTCCAGGTGACTGGTATATGTTAAAGTACAACTGAGAAGCACTACTCTAAATACAAGGGCATCTTCCCTCCACCTGTAGCTTAAGGGCACACAAGCCTGACCTGCCCCAAACACTGCTTGGGACATGTGGCTTTTGTCTGAAGACAAAAGCTACTATTGACACAACTTTAATGTGAACTGTGAAGTGCTATGTTAACTACAAACTATAGAACTTAGAGGTAACTATAAACTATAGAACTTAGAGGTTAAAGAGAACAACAGAAGTCCCTGGCCCCAATTCCAGGGCTAGTCCCATTCAGAGCATCTTCTAGAATTGCTGCCAATGACCTATGATCAACATTTGGGGTGTGCCTCCTAGTACACACACATCATCCTTGCTTCTGACTACTACTTCTCCCCTCCTTCACCATGTTTAATCCCTGGGTGGGTCCTAGGCCAATCACCTTACGGCTTTAACATGAGGACTTTGGCTCAGGCTTCCTCTCCACTCCTTTCTCCAGGGCAGCACTAGCATTGCCCTGGATGATTGTCCAATTCCTTGGCCAGGCATTTTCTGAACTTCTTCATTTCCAGTTATGTTCCCCTATACCCAACCTCACCCATTCCTGCCCACAAATCTTTTAAATTCACTAAGCCAAGCACAGTCTTGGGCCCTTAGCTTTCCCTCCTCCCAATGTCTCTGCCTGAGAATTCACTCTCATTTCAACTCTTTCTTGACCTCGCAAGCTGCTCTCATCTATTCTCCCCCCACTTTCTCCCTCTATTGCTCCTTCTAAGACAGTGAATGCCCTTCAGCCAATGGTGGGAATAAACATTCTTCCTTCAAATGCTATTTAAAATTCACCATTTTCTACAAATCCCTACCACCCTGCTATGATGGAGGAGGTGTCCCCACCTGTGTTTCATTCCCTCTCTTCATCACTATTCTTTATGCTGCTCATTATCTGTCCTTATTTTCTCCTACTGTTTTTGTCTTATTCTAGCAACTGGTCCCTTCTGTCATCTGTTAAAAACATTTTTTTTCTTTTTTTTGAGACACAGTCTCAAGCTGTCACCCTGGGTAGAGTGCCATGGTCTCATAACTCACAGCAACCTCCAACTCTTGGACTCAAGCAATCCTCTTGCCTCAGTTTTTCTATTTTTAGTAGAGAGGGGGGTCTCACCTTTTGATCAGGCTGCTCTTGAACTCTGAGCTCAAGCAATCCAGCCACCTCAGTCTCCCAGAGTGCTGTGATTACAGGCGTGAGCCACAGCACTCAGTCTGTTTCACATGTTTTAAATCATTCCGAACTTAACTGAATTTTGCCCTGCATTTCCTCCAGCACTATTCTATTCTCACCCTTCTTGCTCAATCTTCCCACAAGAGTTGTCTATATTTCCTGTCTCAATTGGTTTGCCATTTGTTCTCTAGCACTTTCTGATCTGGTTTCTGTCTCCACCATACTCATGTGGCCAATAAGCCCCAAGTGGTTAAATCCAGTAGGCACTCTTCAGTCCTCATGGTCATTGCTTTCTCAGAAGCATGTGACACACTTGACCTCCCTTTCCTCTACCTTCCTTAATATCACCACTTACCAACCCCCTGCCAGAAGATAAACTGCATGAAAACAGCAGCCTTGTCTGACTTGCACCTGCTGTACCTGCACCCTAGAACAGTTCTGGCACATACTAGGTTCTTGGAAAGTATTTATTCAAATCAATCAACCACATAAATTCTCGTTCCATATAGTACATGGAGGAAAGTGCAATATGAAAAAGATTATTCCAGAGGATCTGACCTCATATTAGGGAGCACATGAGTCAGGAAGGCTTCTCCTGATTTCCATGAAGCCACACTCTCTGACTTCTTTTTGTGCCTCTCTGTTCTCTTGTTCCCAGTCTATTTCACCAGATGCTTTTCCTTTCTCTTGCCCCAACATATCGTCACTCCTCAGACATTATTCCTAGGTCCTCTTCTCTTTTCATACTGTGTTCCCTCCCTAGGGAACTTCAGCACTGTCATTTACCTTTTCCCAGTTAGATGTCTGCAACCTAGTCCTTCTGGGCACTAGACCTATGTAGCCCTACCTGTTCCACATCCCTACCCACATGTCTTACAAGTACTTCAAATGCAACATGGCCAAAATTAAGACTCAAACTCGTACTTCCCTATATCCCATATTTTCTTCTCTTCCACTGCTCTGTCTTAGGAAATGGCCTTCTGCCTAGTTACTCATGCCTAAATCTCATCAACACAAAGCAAAGTAAAATATAGAAAAGAGCATAATAGGGAGATCTAACTTCATATTACCTTTACTCTCCTCCCTAGAATCAAAGGTAATGATTTTAGATATTGTTCATTATAATAAATAGGATCCTGTCTCTCTTGGGCCCCTCATTCATTTTGCTCTATGCACTAGATATAAGTATATGTTCACATACACAATTTTATTTTATAAATGTTTATTTTATCTGTTTTATCTGGAGTTATTAATTGCCTTTTTGTTTCTGTTTCTTTGCTTACTGGCTAACTCTTCTCATGCCTGTACTATTAGATCTATAAAATACTTCTAAATATATTTTGATTTTTTAATTTTATTGTAAATTGACCATTTATAATTACATATATTTATGGGGTATCAAGTGATGTCATAATTTGTGAATATAATATGGAATAATTAAATCAAGCTAATTGACATATCCATTTCCTCAAACATTTACCTTTTTCGTGGTGAGAACATTTAGAATTTACTTTCTTCATAATTTTTAAGTGCACAATACACTAATATTAACTATATTCACTATGATATGTAATAGATCTCAAAATGGAAAAATTATTCCTACTGTCTGAGATTTTATACCCTTGGAGCTAGGATAACTAGATGTGATTTCTAAATTTTTTTTTTTGAGACAGAGTCTCACTTTGTTGCCCTCAGTAGAGTGCAGTGGTATCATAGCTCACAGCAACCCCTAACTCTTGGGCTCAAGCAATCCTCTTGCCTCAGTTTCCCAAGTGGTTGGGATTATAGAGGGCCACTACAAATGCCTGGCTATTTTTTAGAGACAGGGTCTCACACTTGGCTCAGGCTCCGACAATCCACTGGCCTTGGCCTCCCAGTGTGTTTGGATAACAGGTGTGTGCCACCATGTCTAGCCGCTAACTCTTTTTTTTTTTTTTTAATTTTTTAAAAATTTTTTCAAATTAATATGAGGGTATAATTTTAGGTTACATTGTTCTCACTTCCAAGGTAAAGTTCCATTTGTAGAAGAGCCACTCACAGGGGGCATGTTATACATACTTACCATGTGCCATTAGGTGAGATCCCACCTCATGCCCCCCCTTCTGCCAAACATCCTCCCTCCTTCCTCCTGCCTGCTTCCCTCTAACCTCAAACTGGACTATATTAGTGTTTTATTGTTCTTATGAGCATGTAATTGTTAATATATTGATTTCATGTTAGTATGGAGTACTTTGGATATTTATTTTTCCATTCTTGCAATACTTTACTAAGAAGAATGTATTTTAACTCCATCCAGGTAAATATAAAAGATATTAAGTCTCCATATTTTTTAGTGGCTGAATAATATTCCATGGTATACATCACAGTTTTTTGATTCATTCATGAGTTGACGGGCACTTAGGTTGCATCCATGACCTGGCAATGATGAATTGAGCCTCAATAAACATTCTAGTGCAAATGTCTTTGTGGTAAAATAATTTTTGTTCTTATGGATAGATACTTAGTAATGAGATTTCAGGGTCAAATGGAAGGTCTACCTTTAGATCTTTGAGGATTCTTCATACTTCTCTCCAAAAAGGCTGTATCAGTTTGCAATCCCACCAGCAGTGTAGGAGTGTTCCCTTCTCTCCACATCCACGCCAGCATCTGGTGTTTTGAGACTTTGTGATGTGGGTTAATCTTACTGGGGTTAGGTGACATCTTAGAGTGGTTTTGATTTGCATTTCTCTGATGATTAAAGATTATGAGCATTTTTTTCATGTGCTTGTTGGCCATTCATCTGTCATCCTTGGAGAAGTTTCTGTTCATATTTCTTGCCCACGTATAAAGAGGGTTGTTTGCACTTTAATTATTAATTTCAGTTCTCTGTAGATTCTAGTTATCAGGCCTTTATCAGATTCATAACATGCAAAAATCTTCTCCTATTCCAAAGGCTGTTTGCTTTGTTTGTGGTTCCCTGAGCTGTGCAAAAGTTTTTAGCTTGATCAAATCTCATTTACTTATTTTGGTGTTGCAGCAATTGCCAGGGGATAGTGGGTCTTCCTCATAAAGTTTTTTCCCAGGCCAATATCTTCAAGTGTTTTCCTCATACTCTTCTCTAGAATTTTTATTGCTTTGTGCCTTAAATTTAATTATTTTATCCAATCAGAATCAATTTTTGTCAATGGTAAGAGATGCAGGTCCAGTTTCAGTATTCTACATATGGAGAGAACATTTGGAATTTACTTTCTTAGCCATTTTGAAGTGTACAGTACACTAATATTAACTATATTCACTATGATACATAATAGATCTCAAAATGAAAAACTATTCCTCCTGAGATTTTATATCCTTTGAGCCATGATTACTGGACCTGATTCTAATTCTTATGTGACATTCTTTTTCTCTGAAGGATTTTGAGCTCCCTCATTTCACTTTGGAGATCTTAGTTTTATGATAAGTGCCTTGATAGATATCTATTCCCATGCATTCCTTAGACCCTTTCAATCTGGAAAATTATGTCCTTTGGTCCTAAAAATATTTCTTCTTATTATAGATTTTATATATTATTTCCTCTCCACCATTTTTTTCTTTTCTCTCTTTTTTTTTTTTGGATCTAAAGTTTATTTTTCTATCATCTCTTTTCTCTCTATGTTTTGCCTTTCTATTTAATTATAATCTCTTTTTTTTATGAAGAGGATTTTCTTGATGGATAGTTATCTGGGGATATCGAAATGTATCTTAAGGCATGCTGTGTGTTTGGGTAGAGTAGCGGTTCTCAACCTGTGGGTCATGACCCCTTTTTAACAATGAAAGTACATTGCGGCATTAGGAAGGTTGAGAACCACTGGGGAGAACTTGTTAGTTGGTGGGCTTTAGTGCAACTGCATGGCCATCTGGTTTTCTCATGGGGACCCTCAGCTGTCAGTTTCTGAGTAACTTTATCTGTGGCAGGTGGGTTTCTCCAGAGAGGATACTTTGATCTTCTTCCTGGGTGTGGTCTGTTTCTCTTGATTTCCTAGAACTGGTGACTGAGATTTTCTAAGATGGCACTTTTCACTTAGCAGACTAATTTAATTTTTCATTTTTTTCAATTCTGTGCCTTGTTTTTTTCTTGTTCAGTCTCTCTGTGGACTCTATCTTCTGTCTACTGTGACACTCCAGAAAGGTAGTCTAGTAGGGATAAAGCTGTTTAGGAAAGGCTTAACTATTGCTAATACAGATCTCCAACTATAATGTTTGTAGCCCTGTGCTCTGCTCCTGCCTCTAGGGATAATTCATGCCTACCATTTTGGAGCTCCTCAGGGTCTATGAGGTGAACAGAATTGCTCTTCCTTGCTCTGCCTCTCTACAGGTACTTGGTTTAGATTTTCATCCACTCTGCTAAGCCTTCTTCCATCTCTTCATCTGCTTTTCATCTTTACACTTGATGATTCTAGATGACCAAAGACTTCTGGTTTCATTAAAAATGGAATTCTTCTGTTGTTGTCGTTCTCTCTTGGTAATTTGGGGGGTGATTTTTTTTAAAAGAAGAAGCAGAAAGGGCTTTCTTTACTCAGCAATCTTGAAGCCAGAAGTCCTCACTTCTCTTTTGAGCTCAGCACTGGGTGGAATATGTGACATCTACCAAAATGGAGAAGTAAAGGAGCTTGGAAAGAACTTTCAGATTTTTTTTTATCATGTTAATTTTGAGGTGCCTATGAGACATTTTAATTGGAGGTGTTGAGTAAACAGTATGTGCATAACTTCAGAGTTCTGGAAAGAAAGGGAATAGATTCTATGTAGAGTTACAGGATCAAATATGATTACCAAGAACATATACAGGTCGTGTGGGGACAGTACAGAACCAGCATTTAAACATCAAGCAAAGAAGGAGAAACAAACCAGAGACACTGAGAAGAAGGTATTAATGAGAGAGGTAGAAAATCAGGTGATTGCCTTATCAAGGAGGCCTAGAAAGAAAGTGTTTTAGAGTTCAACTACATGCTGTGAGGATGAAATAGGACATGAACAGAGAGGTGATGATTGCGTCTGCCAACACAGAGGTCATTGGCTACCTTGACCAGAGCAGGTTCCATGGAGTAATGGAGTGGGAAGTTTCCAGACAAGCTTCAGAGGAGGGGCCCAAGGAGAGGAGAGAATATACAGCAAAAATGTATACATTAATCTATGTTCATAACTAGGTAACTCATTAATTCCTCTTGGCAAAAGAAACAGAAAAAATAAAAACTACGAGTGGTAGCACTATTATTTTAAAATGTTAACTCAAAAATTTTAGGAAGTTTTGATTACCTACATCAGTCAAATAATAGAGAAAAAAGAGGGGAAAAAACTTAATTTCAAGAAAGGATCTAAGATCAGTGTGACTATGTCACTGAGTATAAGGGATGGTGCTAATGTTGAAGAGTATTCACAAACTAAAGTTGCAGAAAGTGCCAGAGAAACCTGGGATTGATCATAATTACAATCAGTCCTCCATATTTTCAGGTTCTGCAGCTGTGAATTTAGTTAACTGCCAATTCAACCAACTGTAGACAGAAAATAGGAAAAAAATAATACAACAGTAAAAAATAAATAATCAATAAAAACAAAACAGTGTAACAACTACATAGCATTTATATTGTATTAGGTATTATATGTGATCTAGAGGTGATCTAAAGTATACAGAAGGCTCTGCATAGGTTATTATTTCATTTTAATGAAATAATACTTTGAGCATCTGCAAAGTTTGGTATCTGTGGGGGTTCCTGGAACCAATCCCCCATGGAGACCGAGGGATGACTATATGTCTAATGTGTAAAGAGTATTGAAATTAATTCATCTGGGAAGAAATTTTGGAATCCGATCTTTCTCAGGACCTGACATTACCTCCTTAGAGAGAAGTAGCTATTGAGTGGCTGACACTGACATGATGGGTTTCATGGCCTTCTGGAGGCCTCTGGGTTCAGGTTGCCTTTACTATTTCATGCATTTCTTTTGCCCATAGTATTTTACATCTGACAGGAATCCAGCCCTGCTTGTATATAAAATTTAGATAACCTGACTCTTAGACAATGAGATATTGGTGTCAGGCCTGTGCTGTGGGGATCAGGCAAACCTCCATTATTTCCTTTATTGGGGTGACTGGAAGTGGTAAAAATGCAGAGATTGGTGAAGAAAATGTAATGTGTGAACTTAAAACATCTTTTTGAGATGGTTTCTGTGACCAATGTCCCTTGCCTGCCTTTTCTGGTGCAGAGCTACTGGGAGTCATTGCCCATCTAACAATTATTGACATTTTACAGTTTGTCTATAACTGTGGCAAAAACAACAACAAAAAAGCTTGGTGTCTAAAAGGACGTCAGCATTCGTCTGGAATAAGGAAATGTTTGGAGAAGTGTGGGAAAGGAAGCTAGAGACTCTTCACGCTTGAAATTAAACCCGTACCGTGGTGCTGCTGCCCATTATCAGATCAGATATAGAAATGTTATGTTTTCTAAGAACCTCACAAAAAAGTAAGCATAATCAAGTGACATTAATTTTAATAATATACTTGACTCAGTTCAATATATTCAAAACATTACCATTCAACATGTAATCAATATTTTAGAAACTACTGAGCTATGTGACATTTGTGTGTGTGTGTACCAGCACATGCCAGCTGGGACTAGCCACATTTCAAGTGCTTAATCTTGCCTGAGGCTGCCGTGGTAGACAGCACTGTTCTTAAATCATCCATTCCCAAAGGGAAGCAAAAGCTTGTGCCTGTAATCTGTAAATTTCAAAAGGTCAAAAATTGGTTTACCTGAACCATTCGAATGCAAAACAAGTTTGTTAGCCAACCAGAATTGCCCCATTGAGCTGGAAAATTCTATTGTCCGCTCCACATAGGCCTTAGGGGCTGAGGAATGAAAACGTGCCTGCCGGACAAATTCCCATCAGCTGTGAAGTCTTGGGCATTTTTCTTTCTTAAGACATCAAGCATTTTCCTCTCACATAACAAATCAAGACTTTATTTTCCCGCTTTCCAACATGTTCCATGTGGCAAGTAAGATGTGTTTTATGAGCCTCTTGGGAATCTCGGGAATTCACAAGGAATTCCATCCATGAGGTGATGATGACCACAGCAGACCCGGCTCCATCTGCGGTGTGGGGTGGATGGGCCTGAACCCAGTTACAACTAATTTCTACACTAATTGAGCGCGAAGTCAAATAATGTGTTCCCTGGCCTCACAATACATTAGGCTTCTGGGGATCACAAATGCGTCATTATTAAGATGACGCATTCTTGCCCTGTAGACTGGTTGTTTTGCTTGGTACATACCCAATTTTATCTGTGGCTGCTTCATTCAGTGAGCTAGAGCTTGAGGCCCCTACGGGAGACCTGGTCTGCAGTGGGCGGGGAGGAGGCTCCTGCTGCAGCCCAGCCATCTTCTCCGTCTTTGACACTGTACCCACAAATGGGTCTAAGAGGCCTTCCTGAAGACTGGAATGCACACAGAAACCCCGTGTTTGAATTTCAGAGGCTCAGTCTTATCATTTTGTTGTCTGCATGTGTGACGGCAAGCAGGCCACTCTGCAGACAAGTGACCTGCTCATTAACAAATCGCAAGTTTAGGCCAAGGCAGCCACTTACTGCGCCTGGCCCACCTGACTCCCAGCAGTCCTCCCCAACAGCACCTGTCACACTTCTGAAAAGGTGGCATTTTAGCAGCCTGTTTATAAAACTGCCAAAGGAGCATTTGTCATGAGGTGCAAACAGAAGAGACACAGGAGAGAAATGTTTTGCACCAGATTTTCTGGAACCCTAAAACCTGTCTCCCAGTACTCGGGGACGTGTCTGGTTATCCTCTGGCCCTGCGAGTGTAGAGAGCTCCTCCGAGCAGAACAGAGGCCCCGCACAACACACAGACTGCAGAGTTTGGAGCATCAGAATCCTCCACAGCTGTATCCAAGGGATTATTAAAAGAATATGCTGAGGGGACTTTTTCTGATGACAGCAGGTGACAAGAGTTCAGGAGGTCAAGGGATTGCTGAGTTAAAATACACCTGAATGACTGCATTCGCCCCTGGCACTATATTAACATTTGACAGGCCACCTATGATTAAAAAACAAATAGACACTTCCTTCAACAAGATGGCGATGAATCAATCATTCACCAGGACCAGTGGCCACCAAATACAGATTTAGGAGCATGATGCTATTTTGTCCAGTGATTTATCCAGCTTGCTATCTGCCAACTTGTTTGAACCCTCTTTGGGCAAATACAAGAATCAGAAGTTAATGGAGTGAAGAAGCTGCTATCAGAAGATTACCGATTAACTGAGAACACCCGAAAATAATCAGATCTGGCCACAACCATTGGTGATAGACAGATATAGAGCCTCCTGTCTCGTTCCCCAGGAGGTCACAGGCCAGGCCAAGCATGACTAAGATGACCAGATTTTAACATTGGTAAAGTGGGATACCATTGACTGGAGTGGGGAGAGGTTCTTAATTAAAAATTTGGTCTATATGGAAAAACAAAAATTTTCATAGAATGCAAAAATAGTATTGTAATATATTTTTTAAATTTCAACATAAGTACAAATTTACAAAGATAATACATTTAAAAATTTATGTATAGTATTATTTTGGCATATTTCTCATTTGAGCGAATTTTTTTTAGTAGATTGCTGTCATTGTTTAAAAGGTCATGAAATTTTTCACAAGAATTTGTTAACTTATATTTCACACATAAAATAGCTTTCAAAGTCTCAACACTTAATTGTGATTTTTCTGATGTCCACACTTTATTTACCGTAGAAAAAACGTGTTCAGTCGCAGCATTAATTCCTGGTAAGGGCAGCGCATATCCCACAATTTTTAGTGCATTATTATATGGAACATGGTTTGTTTCAAAATGATGAAATATTTCTAAACATTTGTTCTCTATTGTGATTTTTGCTGATGCCCAAGAGTTAACTTTTTCCTTATCAATATATTTTTTTAATAAGGATACCTCATGCTAGACTTTTTGCCACCACTATAAAATATAAATAATACGATTACTGTCTGCTAAATTTATGAAATAAATAAATTACTTACCTAAATTATCTAAATAGCTGATTTGTTGACATCACTTGTTTAACTAGCACTAGCAGGCAGTACGATGTGTATCATCTGAGAGACAGTTAACAAAATATTTTCGTGGTTGCCAATGCCAAAAAATGCCATTGTTCATTAAGTCCAAACAATGGTGGTTGAATTCTAACAACTGATCAACAATGCGAACTTTGATAAGCATTTCTCCATAATCAATCCTCAACAATTATTTGTTATTATTAAAGTTTAACATTATAAAATTAACAAAAATAATATAAAACTCATATCCTGGCAAAATAGCCACATGGCAGTGCTGGTACCAGAATTGCCACTGAGAGACCACCACACACAAGTAAAGACAAAAAGTGCTTTATTTTGCAAGCATATGCCTGGGCCACTCTTCCCTTCAGCGTGGCTGGAGGAAGGGCGACCCCTTAGTGAAGCGAGCTG
>CAUYTI010060454.1:0-29719 GCA_963575145.1 Galago senegalensis
CTGTGTACATAAATACTGTCATGGAGTACAGTGTGGTATTTCTATATACAATTTGAAATATTTTCACCAAACTGGTTAACATAGCCTTCATGTCATTTTCTTAGTTATTGTGTTAAGACATTTATATTCTACATTTAGAAAGATTCACATGTATCCTTACAAGATGAACCATAGGCATGATCCCACTAATCACTCTCCCTCCACCCACCCTCCCCTCTCCCCTCCCCTCCCTCTCCCCTTTTCCCATATTCTTGGGCTGTAATTGGGCTATAGCTTTCCTACGAAAGCTATAAATTAGTTTTATAGTAGGGCTGAGTACATTAGATACTTTTTCTTCCATTCTTGAGATACTTTGCTAAGAAGAATATTTTCCAGCTCCATCCATGTAAACATGAAGGAGGTAAAGTCTCTATCTTTCTTTAGGGCTGCATAATATTCCATGGTGTACATATACCACAGTTTATTATCATCCTTAATCATCAGAGAAATGCAAATCAAAACTACTTTGAGATATCATCTAACACCAGTAAGATTAGCCCACATCACAAAATCCCAAGCTGTCAATTCTAATTTAGAGTTTTTTCAGGGAAATTAAACTAATTGTATTGTTAGCATAAGCAATGGAAATGGAAATTTACTGTAAACAGGATCCAGCAAGGTGTTGCCCAGTCTCTTTCACAATTTCTGGCTTAAGGAAGTCCTAGCCCTCAGCCGAGTGGTCATTGAAGAATGTGCCCATTGAAGAATCTGCTCATCCTTAGTCTAATCCATATAACTGCATTTCAGCCAAATGACTGTCAGTGAGCAGACGTCTTCCCATATTATCCCCATCACCTCCTTCAAGGATGGGCTGTCCTGTCAAGCTGTTCATGCCAAGGGGGTCTGGTAGAAAGTTAATGCAAATAAGCAGACAGATAAAATGGTTTCAGTTCCCAGCAATTCCAGGGTATTTTAATATCCAGGAGAGATTCACAGAGGACAAAACTGCAGAAATCACAAACGGAGACAAGCATGTTCTAGGCTCTTGGTGAGTGGCAGAGCTCACAGGGCTGCTGCTGCAGACGACCACTTTTGCCTTGATTAAATTAGCATCCTCTCTCCCCGTCTGCTACAGGGGTGTCCAGAATGTTTAAGACGAGGAACACCAAGGGGCTGTGTCATTGAAAGAACATGTCAGCCCCGTTTCTCTCTTTGATATCCTCTGATTATGATACGCTTTTACTATACACGTAAATGAAGCTTCAGAAGTTGCTTTAGGGGTGAGGGCCAGGGTAAAAAAAAAAAAGCAGTATTCCCAGCCTAGGTTCTTTGAGATTCAGTTTCCTTTCCTAGGACTGGTTCCTAGACAGCTGGTGTCTCACCAATCTATTCATCTGAGGCGTCCTCAGAAGGAAAGCAAAAGGCAGACTGCTTGAGTGACAGATTTAAATCCACCCCAGTACTGCCAGGGGATGACTTCTCCCCAAACAGAATCCAGGAGATATGCACAGAGGTGTCTTGACAGGTGGGTTGCCGCAAGGGAGTTGTCAGAAAACCATACCCATGCAATCCTTCTGAAATCTTTTGGACACTGCATTAAGTGTATTTTGGTACAATTACCATGTGCTACCTGTCTGGGTCTATTTATAATTCTCAAGAGTCCATGTGTGTATAAGATTCAGTGCACTGTGGATAAATTCAAGTCTAATACTTGAATGAAGTAACCATGTCAATTTAGAGTAATCGTATTTTTCAGGCTAAGCATTCATAGCTCTGGCAGTGACATGTAACAACCCATTCAAAGCCCTTGACGAATTTGTTAACATCCTCTGAACCCATTTCGGTTTGTTGGGGCCCTTCCCCAAGGACATGGTCTTGAACTGGACACAGTGTTCTGCTCATGCTCTGATTGGTAATAGTTGGAGAGAAGCAATTACCTGTTACTATTATAGAAGTAATTCAAAGTTATATCTAAAAAGGATGGTAAATCAAGTGTTCCACCATTTTGGGACCCAATGTATCGCCAACTTAAAAGAGACTATATACAATTCAGCAGGTATTTTTATAAGTTTTACTTTCAACCTGGAGGCTGATACTGTGAGAAAAACATGCTCATATATACCTAATACCCCTTAACCCTAACTATGATATACAAAACAAGATCAGCCAATTTGTTACCAACTAATTGGATCTCATTGCTTATTACCACTATTCAGAATTAATACTGAATTAGGGCTTACAGCTATCAAAATGGAAATCTTCCTAGGAAAGAAGTACTTGGATATTAGGTAAGGCTGAAAATTGCTGGCAAAAATAGGGATTGAATGTTTACTAGGTCATCACAGAACATCATGATATCACCACTTACCAAAAGGAACACCAATTTGCCAAGTCATTAGTATGTACATTCAATTATCAGTCCAGTCCCCATTCCCTTCTCATTTCCCAAAGGTTTTGAGGTATTTAGAAGAATGCATAACATAATTCCAAACATAAAAATAAAGCCAGAGATAATGTCATTTAGAATAAGCAATTGAGACCAGCATAAAGATAGAGACAATTTGAATCTACACAGTTAAAATATTTAACTACTAATTTGTCCCTGGGCCCAGTAGCAGCTAAAACAAAAATGGAAACGGTTTCAATTGCATGATTTACACAGTCTTTAAAGAGAAAATATTACAAATTATTAGGGGAAGCACATATAAGGATAGAGTATTCTCTATGGCAGATGAAATAACATAAGGCTAGTAGGTATTTCTTTATAACTATAGTTCAAAAACTAAGTAAGTGTATCTCAGGTGAAAGAAAGAAAGATGATCAGTTCTGACTGTTCTGAAATGATACCTCCAGAATAACAGATTTCAAAACAACAATTACTGGTATTTTTTTTTTCATTTGTCCTTAGGCGTTTATGCACAAAGTATATATTATACATATAATGTATATATACATACACACATAGGAAGATTCTAGAAAGATATGCATGAAGATAGAAAATTGTAAAATATTGGTGGGGGGATGTTTACTATTTTTCAGATCTTGTCCAGATCTGCATATTCTTGGTTTTCCCATAGACATTGATAACGCATTTGCAATCAAAGGAACAATGAAAGTTTAATAGAATGCAAGAGAACCTTGCTTCAGTTTCCTCTGGAGAAGAGTCATGATCAACCAATCTGGGTTTTTGTTCTGTTTCTGCTGCCTCTTCATAGGGTCGGGTTTAATTCTTCCCTGAGAGGGGGACTACAAACAAAGCTCAGTCACACCGCCTACAGAAGATCGCAGCAGTCAGGCTCAGCTTCCCAGGCGAGCCTGCCGCGCTCCATCACCGAGGGCCTGACACACACCCCGGGGGTTGGATTTGATCAAGTTCCGCTTGCCTTGGCTTCTGACCCCAGGCAAATGAGTTGTAGGTGTATGTGAGCTTTAGCCTTATTACAAATGTTGAAAAGCCAAATCCCCACAGATCCCAGCACTCCCTGCAGTAACTTCTCCCATGCCGGGCACAGCAGGCAGGCCTGTCCTCAGTGGCGACTGCTGCCAATTTTCTTCTAGTGGGGGGCAGGGGGCGGGTGTTCCACTACTTGGGCTGGCAGGATTCCTGTTGGCTGAATCCCCTCTGGGATAACTGGAAGAGACCAACTGCATCAGGGAGCCTTTGATAAGGTCTGTAAGCAATGAGGCCCTCTAAGCTTAGATTCTGTATCCCCTACATGGTAGAGTAGCTAGCTCAGGCTCACTCTGATTTCAAGTATTATATTAATGAAGGTGTAAAGCAGAATTTTTAACTTCTCTTCTTGAACTTTATTATTATTTCTAAATGTAATTTTCGAATTGTGAAGCTCAGAAATGTTAGACCTTTAAGTTCATATTAGCACAGAGAAGGATGCCCAGCTTACATGTTAGAGCACAGTGAGACTTTTTTATAAATACATACACATACAAGCTTGTTATTTGTTTCAGAAAAAATGACATTTCTGGGTTCCTATTGAGTGCTCAGGAGCTGTGGAAGGGCTAGAAGCTTCCTACTGGGCTATGCCTCTGACTTGGTGGTTGTTTTTCTAACTGTCCTCACTTCTGGAAGTAACCCAGCCCAGCCACTGCGGTGCGACCACCATACAGGTTCCCATGCGGCATCTTCCCTATTCTCGGTCATTCCGTGTGGTTCTTCACGGGTACTGATGTAACCCAGTGTGCCCATAACCTTTTTCCAACCCAAACTTTTTTTGTCTGAATTTTCTGTTTCTCAGAATGACAGGGAATGTAATGTCCAGAATTACATTCAATAATGCAAATTGCAACAGCACACAAATACAAATTTCAAAATCATAAACACATAATTCTGTAACACAACAATATCACACTCTAATATGAAAGGGCATTACTGCTGCTGAACCCTGTTCTTTCAAAGAAAACCTCCAGGAAACTATAAACACTCTCTCACCGCCCCAAACTCAATAACTATGGGACCACACTTCCAGGAGCATTCCCTGCACCACTTGACCTTTAAGCCTCTGATTAATGCTGCTCCTTCTTGCGGGAAAGCCCTCCCACCAATTTCTGCCCATAATGTCACACTTGTTTTCCCAGACCCTAGTTAATACCAACCCCTCCATGATGCCTTCTCTGATACCCAGCAAGCAACCAAATATAGTAGCTCCTCTCTGAATAAGAAAAGCTTTCCAGCGAACGTGTGACTCTGCATCCGCTGTGCAGTGCAGCTGATGGGTCCCTCCTTGAAACTCTCCCTAGGAGGGGCAAAAGGGCAGAGGATGCAAAGAAGAGGTCTGAGCAAAGACGGAGAGCAATCCAACTAAGTCTGAGTCCCTGCTTCCTTACTTGATGGAGAGCAATCCAACTGAGTTGGAGTCCCTGATTCCTTACTTCACTTTTATGTGACTTTAGATACATTATTCAACCTCCGTGTGCCTGAGTTTCCATATCTGTAGAAAGAAAGCAAACATAGCACCTTCTCCTAAGGTGGAGGTTAGGGTGAGCTAAGACCAGACCTATAGTGTTATCGGTGAAGCGGGACCAAACAACAGTAAGGAGCAGGGACTCCAGGTGTGAGTCTGGCTGGGTTTAAGACCTAGCTCTTTCAACTTATTCTCTCTGTGACCTTGAAAACATTATTCAACTATACGTTGCCTTAATCTTCTCATCCTATGTTAAAAATATCAACTACCTGATAGGTTTATACTGACAGTCTTAATCTAACGTGTGCAAATGTAAGTACACATAGTAAGCTCTACCAAATATTCTGCTGTATTACGAGGCTCAGGGCAAGTGAGGCAAGCTAATGGCAAGCCACTTAAATAACATTCCTTATTATCACTCACGGCTGGGAATTCTTACCACATGACCTCAGAACCTGCCCTGCCAAGGTAACACAGAATTATAGGGAGTGAAAAAAAGAGACACAGAATGAGAGAGAGAGAGAGAGATTGAGATCGATTTAATATCCCTTCCTCTTCTCTTTTCTGATTCAATTTTATCAAGTGTTATCGCCCAGATGAGAATGTTCTTCCCCATCATCCACTGATTCTATGCAGTGCATGGGTGTGCTAACAGGCAGCATTGTTGAGAACCATCTCTTCGTGTGCCGGGACAGACACCAAGCATCATAAAAGACCTTCCCAAGGTAATAGCAGTGCACTCCGGAGCGTGGCTTGCTATTACTCTTTCTGCTTCACCCTCACAGTCAGCCTGGAACTTCTGAGCTCTCTGTCCACCACTGTTCTGAATTTGCTAATCATTCCTTTCGATCTACTGTAAGAGCAATCTGGATTTCACACCTACTCTCAGTCTGTGTGAAACGTAAGCTAACCAAGTGAAGAAAGCAGAACCCTTGCCGTGGAAACAGGTGCTCTTAGAAAACTGGTTTCTGGGCTGCTCCAGCCTTTCCTCTCTCATCCTTTATTTGATGTTTAAAAGGAGCCACGTGTGCATTTGCTAATTTGCAACCCATTGGCGTTGCCTTCACTCCCTTACTTTTGGTCACCTTCTCCCGTCTCCTGACTCCATTGCTCGCCAGCCTCCTCACCACCCCCAAACTGTGGGGCATTTGTGCAGATTTGCTCGACTTCTGGCCTCAATTGCATTTTTCTCTAAGAGAATATAACAGTCCTTTGCATTTAGATTTAATACGTCATCAGATTTTCATTTCCCAGCTGATGACAATGTGGTATTTTTGTTAAAAACATTTCAAAGCATTTAACCTTTATGCTTCAGGAACTTCAAAAGTTTGTCAGGTTTGAAAGTCCATTTCCCTGGCTCAGGCACAAACAAAGACCTTCAGAGGTGGAGAGTAACTTGGGTATTATCCAACTCCAATCTTTCAAGTTTTCGTTTAAGGATACCAAGACTCAAAGAGAGGACCTAGGAAACTAAATATTTGTAACTAAGAAATGGTTCTCAAAAACAGGTGATTTCTACCCACGAGGGGACAATTGGCAATGTCTAGATAGACAATTGGTTTTCAAAACTACAGAAGTGTTACTGACATGTAAGGGGTAGAGGTCAAGGGTGCAGCTAAACATTCTATAATGCACAGGTCAGCTCCGTAACAAAGAACTATCCAGCCCAAAGTGTCAACAGTGCTAAGTTGAGAAACCCCAAGTTAGAGGGATCACCCTTGCTTCAGTAATCATTTTAGGATGTCATGCAAACATGTATCCATAATCATCACATAAACATCTCATAATCCAAAGCAAACTCATCTCTCGTGTCCTTGGCAGAGAGAGGAGGCCAGCTAGTTTCCCTTTTACCACCTTCCTAGATAATCTCTTTAACGTTTCCTGACTAACCCTGTAAATGGTCATAGTTCAGTACCCGTATTGCCAGTGAGGAAGCAGTTAGACCAGGGAGATGGGGCGGGGGGAGATTTCATTTCTAGATTCTATCTGGGGGGTGATCATGACAGCTGTATTCAACTCATCGGTGGGTGACTGGAGAGTGCCTGTGCAGAGATATGACATACAAATTGATTTGTTATGGAAACTGGCAATGGATGACAGCGGTAAATGAGATTTCAAATGAATGATAAAGTGATGATCCCATTTGGAAGTCAACATAATGGCTGTGTAATGACCTCTTTTAGGATTACACTTCAGAAGAGCTAAAAGGAAAATAAAAACTAATCCTTAAATTCGTTTCTGTGAATGAGAAAACATACAAAAAAATGTTGACACTAGATCTTGCCATTAGCTGATCTGGGTAGGGGGAGAGGGGAGCTGAGCAGGAACCTATCAAATAAGGGGAGGGCACAGTTGGAAAAAAATATTTAAAAATAAAACTAGCCATTCTGTTTGTGTTTTCCCTTCTGTCCCTTTGCCCATTCATCAAGCTACAATGTGCTTTATATGGTTAAACTGAAAGCCCAAGGTTTCAAAGCCAAGCCAGGCTTTAATTTGATGAACTGATATTTTACAACATCTGCTTAAGTAATTTTTTCAGCACTTTTACCTAGTAATTCTCATTTTGGAATTCTAACCTATTTGAAAATATTGAGAGCAAGTGAGAGAAAAAGTTTATAGATTGAGATCTTATTCTTATGGTTGAATAATATAACAAAAGTTTGGACGTAATCTAAACATCTAACTTGTTCTTTTTTTGAGACAGAGTCTCACTCTATCACCATGGTTAAAGTGCCTTGGTGTCATAGCTCACAGCAACCTCAAACTCTTGGGTTTAAGTGACCCTCTTGCCTCAGTGTTTCTATTTTTAGGGGAAACAGAGCCTCGCTCTTGCTCAGGCTGGTCTCAAGCTCCTGAACTCAAGCAATCCACTTGCTTCAGCCTCCAAGAGTGCTAAGATTACAGGCATGAGCCACTGTGCCCGGCCATATCTAACAATTTTATTTCTGGTGTACCAAATGTATTAACTGGTATATTTGATTTCTGGTGTAATCAATGTAAAGGTGGGAGGAAACGCAATCATTAGAAGCATGCAGTCTTCAAAGCCATGTGGGAAATTTTTATGAGATAATGTTACTTTAAAAATAAATGATCCCCAACTTAGAGCTAGATAGGAGGAATAAGCTCTAGTATTCTACGGCACTGTAAGGTGAATATAGTTAACTATGTATGTTTAAAAAGCTGGAAGAGAGGATTTTCAATGTTCCTAACACAAAAGAACAATAAATGTTTGAGGTGATGTGTACTCTAAATGCCTTGGTTTGATAATTTGGTACAGTAAACATGTGTGGAGACATCACTCTGCACCCCATAAACAGGTACAGTTATTACACATCAACTAAAACAAAAGGAAGAAAGCTAGTGATCTAGAAATATATGCACAGATGGATTACCAGCCTATAAAACATGTGCAGGTGAGCTGAAGAAGGTGGCCCACGCCTGCAATCCTAGCACTCTGGGAGGCCAAGGCAGGTGGATTGCCGGAACTCACGAGTTAGAGACCAGCCTGAGCAACAGGGAGATCCTGTCTCAAAAAATAGCCAGGCCTTGTGGCAGGCACCTGTAGTCCCAGCTACTAGGAGGGCTGAAGCAAGAGAGTTCCTGGAGCGTAAGAGTTAGAGGTTGCTGTGAGCTGTGATGCCACCACACTCTACAGAAGGTGACAAAATGAGACTCTCTCCAAAAAAAAAAAAAAGTACATGTGAACAAAGGCTAGAATGAAACACCAAAGTGACAAAAACAATGAATGAAACAAATCCATACATATAGGCAATACTGGTTTGCTTATTTTGTTCGTGACCTCTTCTATAATATAGTTAGGAAACACAGAAATGTATGCGTAGCCACGTTTGACTCAGAGTCCCTTTCTTCAGCCAAAATACTGAAAGTACAGATTTGCATTTCTAGGAAGTTAGTAGCAACAAGGAACCTATTATAAGAATTTTAGAGAGCATAGAGGGATAAGCATTATTATTTAAATTAGGCTGCAACATGGATAAGGTCAGCTGTGTTGAAGCAGTAATGAGGGTATGTTAAAAAGTCCCTTCTCCGGTTAAGTCAGCAATTTCACATTCTCTTCTAATAATGGTCTCATCACAGGCTCAAGAATTTCACAGAAGACACTGACCATGAACTTTATATATCAAACCAAATTCTGCTTCTCTAGTTTCTTCCTGAAAATCCAAAGAAGTTGGTGGTTTCCCTGACTGTGCTTCTCTTCCTGATGCATAGGCTCATCCAGACTTGCCCACAGGACAATTTCCCTTCTCAGGGCTCCTGACATCCAATCCAGTCCAGAAACCGGGGAGTCACACAGACTTCTCCCACTTCCCCATCAACTCAAGCAGTCCATTGTCAGATCTCGTCAAGGCCACCTCCTAAATCCCTTGGATGTGTCTATCTTGTTTTCTGTCTTCCCTCCAACATGGCCTTCTGACTGGTCTTCCTAAACCCAGTCTCATCTACCACACAGCTCTTGAAAAGCAGCTGTGATCCCATTCTTCTCAAAATCAGTGGATTCCTTCTATCTGTAAAATAAACACCATCCCCTGTACAAGAACTCTCAGGGTCCTTTTATCCAACTGTTGCTCACTTCTACTACAATTCCAGAATCGAGTCATATGATTGAATGGAATGTATTTTTCTCTGTGCCATGAGAACCAGGTGGAGACAACAGAAACATCAGCGTTCTCCTCTCAGGAACTGTAGCATTTTAACATCATCAACCATCTCATTCTCATTTTTAACAGCTGCAGTTCACATTTGACTTATATTAAAATTACTAAATACTTTTATAAAGTGTCTTGTAGTTATGTCATTTCTTTTTTGTTTTAACCAAATGCAAGACTTTCCAATTATCCCTATCAAGTTCCTGGAGATTTTTGCCCTGGATTCCATTTTGCTAAAGATCTTTTTAGACCCAGATTTTAATAACTGCTTCTTCAACTTCCCAAGCTCTGAAAATTTCATCAACAGAAGACAAAGGGTTATAATTAAGGAATACCACTGACTAGTTTTTAAGTGTTTGAAATGCCACTAAAATGTTTTCCATGTCTCTCCATTTTCCCATCTATAGGCTGTATAGAGCAACATAGAAGAGTAAAGATGAAGATCAGCTAGTCTTCTGCCTCAGACGCTATATGCTAAATTTAAACAAGACTAAATCATTTTCCCAAAGTATTAATGCAGTCAAGAGAATGAAAAAGCTACCCTGCAGGAATGCTGAAGTTCACGTGCATATAATTATCTTCTTCCCTCTCTCTGTCTGATTCATCCATTGCTGAAACAGTGAACTATTTCACTATTTCACTAATCCTCTATTTGTGAGAATTAAGTTTGTTTCCACATTTTCACCACGAACAAGCATGCATCGTTAGAAGCCGCTGAAATTAAATTTCTGGAAAGTAGAACTTCAGAGTCAAAAGTCATGGATATTTCTATTTTATATGGCTAGTTTGTGAAATCCCTTTTATAATTAAAAATACTAAGAGATTTTCTTGGGAATTGTGTAGAACATTTCTTAGCTGCCTCCTTAGATCCCCTGGGAGATATCAGCTCCTAAGCCCCCACTGGTGAGCTTTGGGTTAGGTGCTACCAATTCTGCTTGGCCCCTCACAGGTCCAGCCCCCTGGGATGACCAGTCAAATTTCTCCTTCTCTGCTGCTACTGCATAGCCAGGCCAACCAGCTTGCACCCCAAGTTTCTGGCTTCTTCCACCATTTCTGGACTTGGACGGGTGACTAAGAAGGAGGCAGATGGTGTAACCTCAACACGTCAGTTTAACCCTCTGGGTCCACACTCTTACTAAGGCAAACTAGAAGGTAGTGCGGTCCACAGCCAGCAGATAAAGGATGTTCTTCCTTCTCAACTACATACTGCCCATCTAGAAAGATCTCACAAAGCCCAGCAGAGCTGCCCTCCTGCTTTGGCCAGTGCAGCCCCCAGCTCGTCACTTTCCTTAATCTCCCGTTTCCTTTTTTCCCTCAAACTTGACCTAGAGTAGTTTTCTGGCTCATCTAAGAAAATGAAGTTAAGGAAAGTGTTTTGTAAATTACAAACCACTTTGGAAAAGGAAGGTATTTTTATTACTGTGATTTTTGTTGTTCCCACGAATTCTTCGGGAAGTTAACAGCCAGAATTTCACTTGGAACAAAATAATTAAGGTTGCCATTATTTAAACCTCACTACTTTTATCAGTCTGAGAAGGATTTTCAAACATGTTTGATCTTTCTGATTCTGTCTGCCTTTAGGGAGGCGTACTTAATTATAAGCAGCATAGAAATAACCATGGCAGTGGGCCACGCAGCGTTCCCAAGAAGGGTGCGCTGTGTACTCCAGTGCGCTTGGATTCACCACAGTGCACACCCCAGCACGGAATTCCGTGGTGATCCTGGAAATAGGAAACAAGGCAGAAGTAGAATGAAAGAAAAATGAAGAACTTCCTAAGCCTGCCCTACTTTCAAAGAATCATCTTCCACCTTACTTGATGTTATCTTTTCTGATTACACACACACACACTAACTTGCGGATAATTCATGTTCAACTCAACCCGCCTTGAATAAGAAAGCTGAAATCATCTTCTGTGATCTGTTCTAGCACCCAATTCTTCTCTCACTACACTCTGCAGTTAATGCTTACTTGATCCTCTGCCTCTCTGGCTGGACTATAAACTCCAAGAGAGCAGAAAGCTGTCACTTCTCTCTGTCACATTCTTGGCACTTAACATATTATAGAATAAAAAAATATGTTTTTGAATGGTTAATGAAAGAAAGAATGAATGAAGATTAAATGATGGTTTCTCTTGCTGTGGTGAAATGTATAGTTTCCCGTATATATTCCCAGTCCCAATCTTCAGCTTAAAACAAAGTAGATTTCTAATAAATATATGGTGACCAACTGATGAAACAATTTTAAATGCACATAAATATATCTAACATCTCAGGGTAGCACCTGTGGCTCAAAGGCGTAGGACACTGGCCCCATATGCCGAAGGTGGCAGGTTCAAACCCAGCCCCAGCCAAAAAAAATAATAATAATATATCTAACATCTGCTTTCTAACAACAGGGTTCAAAATATTCTAAAATGTTCTCATTTACATTTGGGGAACACAGACATATAAAGAGAGTTACCGCTCACTTGTAGAGACAGAAATTCCTAAGGCCACCCTATTGAATTGAAGGCATGCTGGGGAATGTTAGGAATTGGCTGGGAGATTTGAACTACTACCTGCCTCTCATAGTCAAGAAGGGTATCATGGTTTGGGGTCCACCCCATTTTATAGAAGAGAATACTTTACGGATCATTCTTCATAACTGGGCCTCTGCGTTTCTCAGAATATTTGTATAGAAACGTTACATCAAGAAAGTTAGTTATGTACCAAGGATCAAAGAGAAGCATTCCGAGTTGCACCCATGTTTATCTTGCGTACGCTACAAACTGAATAACACTCCGGATCAAATCGATGCTTTCTTTGGTTTTATGTTCGGTTCCTTAAGATTATCTGGTTTATTGCACTTACATTGTTCACATGGGAAGAGTGAGATTTCCAGAGATAAACCATCTTTTCTTCTTCTTGGTTTGTTGAAGCCAAATTAATTTTAAAGGATCAGAGGTCATTTGAGGCTCATTGGATTATCTCAAGTGTCAGATTTCCTCCTTACTTTTGATACAAGGAACCATTTTCTGCAACAGGCACTTAAAATTCATGGCTCCCAGGGCTTTAGCAATCCCAGAAAAGGCCCCTGCTGGGAACCTTATTAGCATCTCTGCCTCTTGATTTTTATTTAATTCCTTTTAATATTCTATCAGGATGCTGACAGACATTATGGAACCAAGGGTTACAGCCTGAAAACGATATTTCACTACATCATTGAGCCCCAGTGAGTTAATAAACTGCCCATGGTGTGCTTTGAGTTCATATACAAAGAGGCTAAACAAAAATAAAACTACACTACACTTGTTGAATCATAGTTAATATGAAAGGAAAGGGATCGACATCAATGGTCCAAGTAGTATTTATACTAAATGATAGTTTAGCATCTGGATTTCATATTTGTAACTACAAAAGAATGAAGTGGCTTTCCCATGGCAAAACGGGGCTTTGGAAAATTGCCTTTCTCTTTTCTAAGCCCTAGGAAATGGGAAAATGTTCAAGAATGTGGGGTGATTTAAAAACAAACAAACAAACAAAAAGCTTATTAAAAAGGTAGATCATCAAAAAGGTGTCAAGGTGTCTCATATAGGGGATTACTTTCAATTTTTATATCATATTCACACACAGCATCTCATTCTAGCTAAAAGGAATTATGGGAACAATGTCCTTGCCTTCATGGAAAAGTTAGAGCTCCCCAACCTCCTGACCCCTAAGCCTTCCAATCTACCTACCTCCTGCCTAAACACCAAGGGTACTATAAATCAGTGCTTCTCAAACTTCCCTGAGAACAGGATTCACCAGGGAATCTGGTTAATATGCTAATTAGTGGGAGGGGCCTGGGAGTCTGCATCCATAACCCATCCCAGGTGCCGCTCTCCAGGGACTAAACAACCACCTGCCAGTAAGAGCATCCTGAGATTAGTGTCCTGTGTAATCACAGAAGGCTGACGTTAATCCAATACACATTTAATGAGATATGTCAATAAGCTAAGACATGAGCTCTTCCTCTTTTTTAATGATCATCCGCCCGTTTAAGAATACCTTAAAAACTATAGGTAGTTTTCCCCCCAAAATTGCACACATAGTCAAACGAATAATTCTGCATGTGTCTGTTCCTAGACTCTTGAAAGCCCACCTAAGAAAACAGTTCAAAGATGCCCACTTAAAAATTCCTGACATGAGAGTGTTCTGGGAGCTAGGGAAAACAGGGAAACAAAAACCTCTTTAAACTCTCAGGGGGATGTTAGCTTTTAAATATAATTGATATGGTAGAATTAAGTCAATTACTTAAAGCACAGGTTAAAAAAATAATAAAAGGTCTGGGCGGAATTTGAGGAATTTGAGGGAGGGAGGAATTTGAGACTTTGTGACAAAAGGGAGGAATTTGAGACTTTGTGATAAAAGTCCATGGGAAATTCTCTGTAGTCCAAAGATGACCAGGAACAAGAAAAGAAAAATAAAACTTTGTTTCAAAACTATCTTACCTACCAGCAGGGCACACTAAATCATGCCTGTAATCCTAGCATTGTGAGAGGTGGAAGCAAGTGGATTGTCTGAGCTCAGGAGTTCAAGGCCAGTGTGACCAAGAGCAAGACACCGTCCCCACCACTGTCTCGACTAAAAATAGACAAAACTAGCTGGGTGCTGTGGCACACACCTGTGGTCCCAGCTACTTGGGAGGCTGAGGCAGGAAGATCACTTGAGCCCATGAGTTTGAGGTTTCTGTGCACTATGATGAAGCCATAGCACTCTATCCAGGGCGACAGAATGAGACTGTTTAAAAAAAAAAAAAACCCAAAACTATCTTAACATCCTTACATCTGGTCTGGGAACCTGCCTCAGACTCAAACACTAGGCTCTGCTTGTAAAATGCAGATTCCTTCACCATACCCTAGATCAAGAAATCTCTGGACATAAGGTTCAAAAATTTGCATTATCTAATAAGCTCCCCAGGTGATTCCTATGTATATTGTCAAAAGTATATTAATGAAAATAAGGACCTCCCCTAGGAGAATAAGGGGGTGATTTGAGAACAGTGATCCCAAATACATTCCTGAGTTGTGTTCATGATTAGAACAGGCTTCAAAATGCAACTGACTTTGGAGAAATTTAAATGTTTCCTGTCTTGTCCTCTGCCCCTTACTCCTTCCTTTCTCTTCCTTGAGAAGGAGGCTCACATTCTCCCCTTTTCCTTCCCTTTTTTTCTTTAAATCGCACATATGAACTGGCTATGATATGCATTATGCCACATAAGAAGTTTGACAGATAAAATAAATGGGTAGATAATAAAGGAAATGGCTAAATGATACCCATAGGAGTTGCTTTGACACACCTAAGTCTACACATGTAGGTCTACAGATACCAGTGTCAACAAAAGCTAAAACATGTGGTTCTCAACCTTGGCTGTATGTTAGAGTTTATAAAATCTCAGAGTCCTAATTTCAGATCCCAAAGGTTCTAATCAAGAAGATCTTAATAAGATGAGTATGGTTAAGAGCAAGAGTCTAAGTACCTTTACTTAAAATTAAAAAAGAAAGCCACCATTAATAATTCTTACAATCAATAATAATACAACTCAGCAAACATGTACTGAGTTTTACTATGGAAGGTAGTAATAAATGTTTTACGGGCAGTAGCTTTTCAATTTTTACAGCATCTCTATGAAGTATGAACGGCAAAGAGCACCGTTGTTTCCACTAAAGCTCATGAGGGTCAGGAATGGTCTCAGGACCACAATTGCACAAAGCAGAGCTCTCCTTGGAACCTGAGGAACACAGGGACATAGGAACCCACACTAAACAATAAGCTATGTTTCCTTGTTTGAAGCTATGATTGAGCGCCATTGGTATGTCCCTATGTTGGTGTATATACGTGTGAGACACACTCATATATCTGTGTGTTGCAGAGAAAAAAAGAATGTGTGTTTGCATAGACTCTGGTGCAGAGGCAATTGTGCAGGTTAGGACATTTGTGGTGGAGAAATGTCCTCCATCCAGGCTTTGCAAATCCAAAGAGCTGTGTAAGAACAATCGTTCTTTGATGGGACGAGGAGAGGAGTTCACTAGAAAATGAAATGAGGATAGAAGCGCATAGGAGGTTGATTGACACAAGCTTAAATGTGTTGCTTTACTGAAGACTGGCTCTCCAGTTCTGCTCTCCATTCCCCCTGCTGGTTGAGAGCTGCCATGTCATATGCATTACATTCCTCTCAGCCCTCTTTGTTTACTCTGGAAAGGCAAAATAAAGACCACCCAGGATAGGATGAGGAGGAGGGGAGGAATGGTAGATACAACAGCCTAAGTCACCTGACATCCAGCTAATTGATGCTAAACATGGAGCACTTTTTCCCTGGAAAGGTGAGCATACCCACAAGTTGCTGATTTTTAGGGGTTTCACAATTCTGCTGGGTCACACTGGACTAAGTGATCTGTAAGTCCCTTGTGTAACCAGCAAAAGCAGTCGCTTTTTGGCCTTTTGCCAAGCATCACATAGCAGAAACCATGCCCATTTCTAACTTGCAATTCTGTCTTCTGTTTAAAAATAAAACTTTCATACAGAAAGCTTAAACGCCTCACCTGTGGCAGCAGATCCACTTAATGGCAGCCAAGGGCAGAAGTTTAATTTTGTTTCCAAGGCCCCAGGGTTCCTTTCACCAGCCACATTATATTATACTAGGTGGAAAGCCTGGGATCCACTTGCCTGTCTTCCAATCATGGTGCTCGGACTTACTAGCTGTGGGACCTTGAGCAAGTAATTTGACGTCTCTGCCTACATGTCCTCATTTATAAAATAGAAATAATGACAATATCGCTTCTCAGCCTTTTGGCTAAGATCAAGTGTAAAAATAATGGTAATAATAGTAATAATGAAAACAGATTTTGTAGTGCTTTATTATACAATAGCAGATATAGAGTAATTTAATATACACACAGTGCTTAGCACACAGTCATATACTAGATATGTTTGTTATCATTAGTTACCCTGACTTTGCATATTACATGTGTACTACCTAAGCAATCAGTATTCATCATACAGAACATGACTTTCAGACTCATCTGAACAGCCTCCAAGATGTTCTGAGAAAATCTAAGCCTTCTTGTTTTCCTAACCATGAGGTACAGAGAAAAACATAACACATTTGGGGCATTTATAACATATTTGGGGCTATTTTTGGTAACCTGAAGACAGGAATAAAAACCCCTCCACCACTCTTTTTTTTTTTATTAAGTCATATATACATAGATCATGAATACATTTACGCCTTTGTGGGATTCAATGTGTTGGTTATTTGTACAAATTGGAGTGCTTACATCCTACTAATTAACATAGCTTTCACCTCATTTACTTAATCACAGTGTTAAGACATTTGTGTTTAATACTTGATAGATTTGACTTGTACCCTTGTAATATGCTCCATAGGTGTGGTCCCACCACTAACCCTCCCTCTATTGAACCATCCACCACTCTTGACTTTATACACTCTATACTTTGCTGCATGACCAGCCTACTTATGTATTAGGTGGAATCGTGTCCTCCCCAACCCCCAGCTGATCTCCTTCTCAGAGCCTCAAAATACGATACAGAAATAGGGTTATTACAGATGTAAGTAGTTAAGTTGAGATAAGGTCATACTGGAGTGGTGGGGGCCCTTGATCCAATATTACTTTTACTCTAATAAAAAGGAAACACAGAGAGACAGAGGCACAGGTGCATTAGGCCATGTGACCACAGAAGAGGAGACTGGAGTTACATGTTTACAAGCCAAAGAATACCAAGGATTTCTGGCAAAATCAGGAGCTATGGGGAAGGCACAAGTGCTTCTGACACCTTGATTTCAGAATGCTAGGTTCCAGAACTGTGAGAGAACACATTTAAGCTGCTTCAAGACATCCAGTTGGTGGGAATTTGTTATGGCAGCTACAGGAAATGAATACACCCAGCCTACATCCTAGACCACTGCAAGCAACTGTTCCCTCAGCGGCAGTCTCTGGCTTTGTGAGGAGGGGGTGAGGAGGCTTTCCCTCCCCAAACAGCTAAGGCAAGCAGAGTGCGAATGAAAACGCACTGGGAGCCTGGAATGCTGAGTTCCGGGGACTGAATTTCCCCGCATGAAAATTCATCCCTGTCAAACCATCTTCAACACTTGACGAGCTTAGTGCCAAAGTTTATATTTTCTAATTTAATCCTTTGAGACTATTATAAGTTGTTTACCCAGGAAATAGCCTCTGAAACTCTGAGATTTGCATGCAGAAGGATTGGGGGGGGGGGGTTGCTGTAACAATACCCGTGAGTGAAGAAGAAAGCAGAATTGGGAAGTGAAGGAAGTTAAACCCCAATGCAGCTGCAGCAGGGTCCCAGCTGACCCTATAGGGAGCTGCAGAGTTGGAATAGCCCTTTGGAGTTATCCCAGCTGCAGTAAGGGGGCCAGGCCTCTGTACTCCCCACACAGCAGATCAGCCACTTGGAAACAGGCTACCTGAAGAAGGAGCCATAGCTTTGGGCAAGACAGTTTCCTACAGCTACAGGCAACTCCTGGTGATGGACACAATTGTGAAGAACCAGGGACAATCAGCACCCTGCTCCCAACCAGGGATCCAGAGAGTGGACTGCAACATCTACCACGTGTGTGTCTCGTGCCTTCCCCTTTCCCACCTCTGCATTTTCCATCTCCGCCCATTGCAAATATTCCATAAAATATTCCTCGTAGGATGGCCTCCGATCACATGTGGACCACGGTGATTTCTTCCCCTTTTCTAGTTAACCATGACAGAGAGGGTAATCACCTGACCCCCTAGAAACCGCTACTTATTCACTTGTTCACATATTCATTGATTCGTTTGTCAACAATTACACATTTTCATAATGATACCTACTTGATACCGTACTAAACTTTTTTTACTGAACATAAAAAAAGAAGGAATTGTAAAAGGCCTCATATGTCAGGATCAAGAGTGGGATTCTATCTAGACATGACGAAGACATTTGGAAAGGTTGTGAGCACTGAAACGCCTTGAACAGATTTACTATTAGATCTGTTATGTGAAAGACAACACTGGACATCCTGTGGGTAGGCAGCGGGGTGGAGGGTGGGGAGAACAGATTGCACGGAGGGGCTGTAATCCAGGGAGGAAGCTCCAGGTAGAGACAGTGTTTTTCAACCTTTTTAAATCTCATGGCACACTTGACCCTATAGTTAAACTTTGCAGCACACTTAAACTCTGTTCATCCAAAAACAGACAGAAAAAAGTACTTAACTGTGCTTTGAACTGCTTATGAAAATAATTTAATTAATGACCTTTAAAATTTTTCACCGGATGAAAATCACTGGCCTGGAGACTTGAAGCACCAGCTGAGTCACCCTTCAAACCTCAGCTGACTCACCATCGTCTGCCTTCTCTGAGACTTGCTTTGCTGTCCTACAAGTCAGCAGGATTTGCCAACGAGCAAGTCAACAGCCTGCTTAGATGGAAGCACTCATGTCATCCTTCCAAGCCACCAGCAGTCCCTGGGGCCCAGCCACATGCCTTTGTATGTGCAAACACACCATGTATGTGAACTCAGGTCACAAACACTCAACATACAGCTGTCCCCGTAGACTAGATGCCTCTAAAAAATGAGCCCCCAAAGGATGCATATTTCCTTTTTGGCTTTTCCCTCAACAAGCCTCGATAGCTTTGGGCCAGTCCCTAATAGGTAAAGTAAATCTCTCGGTGGGTGGGATTTCCACATTAAATATAAATCCTACCAGCAGAGAACATATCACAAAGAAACAAAAGCAAAAGAATTTTTTTTTAAAATTAGCCTATAGACTGGAAAACAGAAGAGAAAATATCATATTAATAACAATTATTTGAAGGTAATAGCTTATGTTCTTTAAAGCAGTTCCAACATAAATGTCACTGTAAGAAATAATATTTCATTTCAATACTAACAAATCAGGTACTTAGTGTGCTAGGGGAGAACTGATTGGAACTACTTTAAAGTTGCATTAACCACAGAAACTGCAAAAATATTTATATTCTTATGAAGGAAGGAAGGAATGCCCCTCCTGGGTATATTTAAGGTTCCTCCATCTTTTGGATAAATGGTAATACTAAACAAAAAAATGGAAAGATGACCTTAGAATAATAACCTCAAGATTCAATTGGGACTCAGCTTCCCAATGTACAAAAATCATTTGCAATATGTTCAGGATGGAAATTTCTATACTGCTTTATAGCCCATGAACTTCATTATATACCTCAAACAAAGATCACCAAAACACCCAACTGTGGGCTGGCTTCCTTCCCGGGGGGGCGGGGGGAGCCTTCCCATGTGTAAAATGACTCACCACCCCCTTGCTCACTGTCTGCAATTCTGCTCAGTTACTGAACAATGTTTCTAAGGACAGGGAAACAAAAGAAAGGAGAAAACCAAACCATTCAGAAAGGTGTTTCATATTGGGAATGGGATTGTTAAACCAAAGTCAGGTCTGGCACTGTTAGTGTTGTCTCTAGCCAGCTCTCCCTCCAGTCATCTTTCTAGAGACCCCATGCAAAACACCAGTGGAAAATTTCACAGGATAAATGCTGTGCCAGGACTTAAAGCTGTCCCATTGTGTAAGCCTCTTTTTTTTTTTTTTTTTTTTTTTTTTTTGGCATTTCCAACAGTCTCTACGGACATTGCTTAGAAGGTAGAGAGTTGGTGAGGACCTGAATTTAGGAGTCATTTAGTTTTCAAACCATTCCAAAGGACCCTGTGTTTCCAGTTGATTCACAGTGAATGGCCTTGATACTTCTGTGACTAGAAGCTGTTAGTCTGAGCGGATGCTTGAAGAAACAAAGGCAATGAAAGTCACCAATCCAATAAGTCTGGGAAGGGCTGCATGGAGTTATCTTTTAAGCAAATGACTGGCCCAGTTCCATCAAGAAGCTTGTAGCTAGAGAGACACAGACTTACCTATGCCCATAAAGCCTTAGAGTCACAATATTCCAGGCTTATTTTCCCAATCTTATAGGTTTTGAATGACAAGAGAATGAACAGATTTCTGATGATACCCTCTCCAAGTACATTGATATAACACATTTTCTTTCAAGATCTCATGTGGCAGGAAAAAAAGAGGAATCATCGGTTAATACCTGCACTTGATGTGTGAAACACACACGTTCCAGAGGTGAGTGGCTTTCAACACTGATGGTCAGTGGAAGACCAAGGTCTTTGGTGCCCAATCCACATCCATACAGTGATCTCAACTCTTCTTATTCTGTATCTCCACTAATGTGGTTACATAGGATTAATTTAGTCTAATAATTAGACATAGTTACTGAATTATTAATTCAGTAACAATATAATCCTCCAAAGCAACTGTTTACACTAACGTGGCTATTTGAGAGAAGTAACAAGTCAAAATGAGTATTTCAGTGGTCCTGAGTTAAAAAAAAAAAACACACCTCTTTGACCAGGTGGAAAGTTCAATAACGTTCATTGTCCGTCACTCACTGAACTCCCTTTGATAACTAACAGATTCCTACAAGCTCAGGATTGCATAGGTGCCAAGTGTTTCCTGGCTGTTTCAGGAAAGTATTAAAGCCAACACAATGAGCTTAACACTGGTGAGGTCCAGGTATTCTTGGGGTTTCATGGAAGTCACCAAGGAGTAGCCTGTCAGCTTGCCTAAGAAATTTACAGGAGTCTATTACCCTGGCACTGTCAAAGTGTCCCTTATTTATGCTCCTCTATGGGGGAGTGGGAAGAGCAGCCAGAGCAGCCTGCTCTAGCAGCTATCCAGCTGCTCATGCAGTTAATATAGCTGTAGAGAGAATGTGATTTATACAGAGCACTTTCCCCCGACACTAGCATATGAGTCCAAAATCCGCCCATTCTGGGAGACCCACATCATGCACACAAGTCTTTTCTGTGCTCTGGAGACAAGAGAATTGCACAGAGAGCTACAGATTTAGATTGGCACCAAAGACAGAGAAACATAATAGATGTGTGTATTAACAATATCTGTAGGCCTACCTATGCCATTTATGATGCATGGGGACTAGCCCACTGGTTGCAAAAGGCAACAACAGATTATTGTGTACAGAACAGAGCCCCCGGCAGGCAGAGATTCTGTAAAAGTTGGAGTTACACATCAAAGGGAGGCTTCCCACTGCTTGCTGGTGAGGGCAGCTGACTAAGGAACCAAATTGGAAGGCATGCATGCATTGCTCCCAGGGTCAACACAAATGATGCTGCAGGTGAAGGCAATGAGTGAACCAATTCTTCTTCCAGTCAAGGTAGGAAAGTCAGACTCTACTTGGAGCCTTCTCCTCCTTTCAGGTGAGAGAGCAGGAATGAGGGTCTATTACTGCTTCCCACCCCTGAGTATAGATGCTGAATAAAACAGATGGGTGTCCCGCAGCTTCACGTACCTTGTAGGGGCCCCGGTTGCAGCCACAGTAGCTGCTTTCCATGGTGTAGCTTCTGGACACCCCTATCTCTCTCCACACCACCACCCGGGCCGTGGAGGCTCGGGATCTCTCCACGAGGAAACTGCAGCTGCTCATCGTGAATGCCGGCGCTAGCTTATCAAGGATTTTGGGAAGAGTCTATAATAAAAAGAAACCAAACGACAATGAGTTGCCAGTGATTGGAAAATATCCACCATCATACAAATGGCTTCTCAATATTTATTAAGCATCCCTATATATCAAAGACTTAATATATGCTACTGGGAATCATTTATTCACTCTACAAAATGGACGCCAATTTTTTATATGACTTTGCAGATGAGGAAACTGAGGTTTAGAAAAGTTAGAAATAAAGGGTGGTGCCTGTGGCTCAAAGGAGTAGGGCGACAGCCCTGTATGCCAGAGGTGGCAGGTTCAAACCCAACCCCAGCCAAAAACTGCAAGCAAGAAAGAAAGAAAGAAAGAGAGAGAGAGAGAGAGAGAGGGAAAGAAAGAAAGAAAGAAAGAAAGAAAGAAAGAAAGAAAGAAAGAAAGAAAGAAAGAAAGAAAGAAAGAAAGAAAGAAAAGTTAGAAATAAATAGCTTAGTCCCCACAATTATAAAGTGGCCAGAAAGGGATCCGAATGCCAGCCTGGCCAACACCTACGACCATGATCTCCAAGTCCACTTGTCCGCATTGCTGTGGACCCGTACTATGTGTGCACACACTGTCCAATACACGGAGGAGCTGAGCCTATGAAAAGCCACAGATTTCACAGGGACTGAAATTTAAAGAGCGACTCCAGTCAGTGTCACTGTTTCTTAGCAGAAGAAACAGAAGGTCAGAGGGGCCGGTGATGATTCTTAAGCAGGAGCTCATATAAAGTTCACTTGTTTCCTACCAGCATATAATTGCCAAAATGAGTGTGTTAGTCTCATCCTTTCAGCCATAAATCTGATGCTGAATGAATTATAAAACTCCTAAATCCATCCTCTCTGAGTTCAAATATCCCACCTTTTCCTGGGGTAAAAATATTTTATTTATAACCACTTAATATCCATTTAGAAGACATCTGTAGACTCTTGTCCCTCTGATTGACAGAGGAGGCTCTGGCCACTGGGCCTCCTCCCCAGAGGATGAGGACTCAGAGCCAATAGTCCTTAGGTCAACAGAACTACTGCACTTAGTCCAGGACAAGAAGGATTTTCTCACTTCAGTGTTGACAGAATATGCACAACTAACACATAATATACAATTACTTACATTAGGTGACAGTGAGGCTTTAGGCAAATTATGGAAAGAAGGCAGAAAGGCGTAATGATGAGAATATGAAAGAAAAAAATATTTTTAAGCAAATCCGTTAATCTCCTTGGTACTTACTTTCTTCATGTTCAACATAACTGTTAATTAACTATTGTTAATTATTAACAACATAATTAATAATGATATATTGTAATGAATAATATGATGTTAATTATATGAGTATAGATTAACATAATCATTAATATAACTTACTATGATCTCTAAGTTTCCACATAGCCTGGAGACCTACAGATCATTTGAAAAAGGAAAATGAAATGCTAGTATTGTTCTCATGTGTGTTTCTGCAGTCGCCTCAGTGAAATCCTAATTGATTTCTTCATATCCACTCTTCTCCCTCCCTCCCTGTGACTCCTCACCCCATTTGTTTTCCTTCCAAATGTTCATTGCAATGGCAATTATTGTGTATATATTAGTTGTTTATCTTGGATTTCCTTGGCCACCTAGAAGTTCCATGAGGGCAGACCTGTGTCTTGCTCATTGGAAAATCTCTGCACATTGAGAAGTGTGTCATTCATAGAGGGCACTACATCATTATCTGCCAAAATAAATAGAATCTGCTAGTCCAAACCCTGAGGGGATTGCTTAAATAGACATGCCCACACTATTTATATGTACTGCAACTAAAGTGATTGAGAATACTTGAGGATAGTTTTAGTATGTCCATGTTTTATTTTGTTGCAAAAGGTTTACTCTCACATTTAAATGATCTCTCTCTCTCTTTTCTTTTTTTTGCTTAAGTGAATTTGTTTTTTCTTTTGTAATTTGTGTCTTCTTAATATAGAACAAAGACTGTATTAGAACAATGTTAGGTTCCATGGCAAAATTGAGTGGAAGGTACAGAGGTCTTCCATAGATACCCCACGTTCTTATACATGGAGCATAGGTGAGTATGGAATGGTCTCTCCCATTATCAATGCCCCCCATCAGTGGTACACTGGCTGCAACTGATGCACCTGCATTGGCATACCATCCATCCTCCTCTAAAATCTGTAGTTTACTTTAGGGTTCACTCTTGGTTGTGCACATCCTGTGGGTTTGGACAAATGTGTAAGTGACATGTATCCAACATTACAGTGTCACACAGCACGATTTCACTACCCTACAGGCTCCGCATGCTATCCCCACGCATACACCTTTTTTCCCCTTTCTTTCCCCCCAAACTCCTGGTAACCACTGATCTTTTAATATTTACTCCCTCCATAGTTTTGCTTTTTCTAGAACGCCATATATTTGGACTCATACAGGATACAGCCTTTTCAGATTGGCTTCCTGTATGTAGCGATATCAATTTCAGGTTCCCCTATGTGTTTTCCTGGCTTTTTATTTCTTTTTAGAGCTGAATAATATTTCATTGTCTAGCTATGCCACCATTGGCTTATTCATTCGCTCACATCACATCAAGGATGTTTTCATTGTCCTTATTGTCTCTCAATTTTTGGCAATTACAAATAAAGCTGCTATAAACATCTGTGTGCAGGGCTTTTGGGTGTGGAAATAAGTTTTCAGTTCCTTTAGGTAAATATTAAAGAGTGAGAGAATACGGGCTTCTGTGATTAAGAACATGTTTAATTTTGTAAGAAATCACCAAACTATTTTCCAAAGTGCCTATATCATTTTGCATTCCCACCACCAAATGAGCACTACAGTTGCTCCACATCCTGGCCAGAATTTGATGCTGTTGGTGTTCTGGACTTTGCCTATTCTAATAGGTATGTAATTACAGCACATTGTTGTTTAAATCTGCATTTCTCTGATTATGTATGATGTGGGACATCTTTTCATGCATTAATTTCATGATTTGGATCATGGCGAGGTATTTTTTAAATTCTTTGGCCCATGTTTTGATTAGGTCGTATGTTGTCTTATTATTGAGTTTTGTGTTTTTTAAAAACTCTGAGTTCTTATATAACCTCTGTTGTTATAGGTAACAGGCCTTTAATACACGTCTTTTGCAAATATTTCCCTTCAGTCCATGGCTCATCTTCTTATTCTCTTAACAGTGTCATTTTGCAGAGCAGAAAATTTGGAATTTCAATAAAGCTTGTCAGTTTTTTTTATTTCATACATCATGCTTTAGGTGTCATTCAAAAAGCCATTGACAAGAGCAAGGTCATCTAGATTTTCTTCTATGTTATCTTCTAGTTTTGTAGTCTATAATCCATTTGCAGTTAATCTTTGTGAAGGGTGTAAGGTCTGTGTCTAATTTCTACATTTTTTTTGCATATCCAGCACTATTTGCTGAGAATACTATCTTTGTTCCATTGTATTGCCTTTGCTCCTTTGTCTAAGATCAATTGACGTTATGTGGGTCTCTTTCTGGTTCTTGATTCTGCTCCAGAACTGGCAGCAAGGGTGGGAGATTTCCCAGCTTCCTCAAGGAGAGACAGCACCAGAGGTCTCCTGCTCTCAATCTATTCTAAGAAAGAAGAACCTAATTCCTGTTATCAACCTGCTATCAGAAAACAGAAACAAACACACTGACTTGGTGCCTGTAGCTCAGTGGTTAAGGTGCTGGCAGGTTCGAACCTGGCCCAGGCCTGTTAAACAACAATGATAACTACAACAACAAAAATAGCTGGGCATTGTGGCAGGTGCCTGTAGTCCCAGCTACTTGGGAGGCTGAGGCAAGAGAATCGTTTAAGCCCAAGAGTTTGAGGTTGCTGTGAGCTGTGACTCCATATCACTCTACTGTGGATGACATAGTGAGACTCTGTCTCAAAAAAAAAAAAAAAAAAAAAAGGACAAACTCAGCAGTTCCCCAGCTGTATTCCACTAACTGGGCTACGGTCATAAATTTTCCCCTACCAGTTGTCAGCAGCCCTGAGCCAGCACCTCTCTCATTTCCTATGTCAGGTGCTATGCCCTCCTTTTTTTGGGATAAGGAGTAAAATAAACTTCGAGTTTCCTTTTATCCTTAACTTCATCGGAGAAATCTATCTCACCCACCCACCAACTTCACACCCTAACAGGTCTCCCCTGCACAGATATATTTTCCCATAATCCAAGAATGTATAATGGGTTTATCTTAGAACTTCTAATTTAGTCTCTCTCATTTCCAAGATGTCCTCTGTAAATGTCTGGCTAGGGGTGGGTGCCATCATTGCTTTAGTAAAACTACATTTCTTGATGACCAAATGGGAGCAGCCCCAGTTAAAAGGCCACGGACCCCTGCCAATCTCAGGAAGCTCTAGCAATTTTGAAAAGTAAATGCTTCTCAATTTGTTGCCTGCATTTGGCCAATGTCCAGAATCCCAAAGTAGGTACATTTGACAATTTTCTACTGTCTTATACTTGTGTTTTACTGAGAGGCTTCACTGCTCTCTTCATATCAACATAACCAGAAATTGAACAAATGTTGCAGAGTAGATGTGAAACATAACAGGGTACACAGCTGTCTCCTTAATACTAATGCTGCAAGACCAAAAAAAAAAAAGCCTCTTAGAAGTTCAATATGGTTAGAATTGTTCCATTGTAGATGGGAATGTAGGAATCAGCTTCTCAGGTTGTTGACTCCTGGCAGATACCAGGACTAATTATATAGGAACCCCCACAGCAAGGCTATCCGGGTTGAAAGTGAGGAATGGGGTCAAAACTTTACCCACTTTGTTATGTCCAAATATCTCATAGTGGCTTTTGAGTTCCCTTTAAAGAACCCTAGGACATCAACAAACTTGATTTAATAAACTACCTAAAAATTTTAACTTCCTTGTTCCACTAGGGAGGAAACTAAGGTTCAGACACCCAGCCCCCCCAAAATTAACGGACAAGATAGATGAATAGAACTGTCCAGGTTGGAGCAATCTTTTCAATAGCATGACTGTTAAGTACTACTGGGCTAATTCTCATCGGCAGAAACCGCGGCATGCCTACCTCTGTTACGGTGTGCCTCATCTTACCTAACACTACACTGGGCCCCCAAATATTTGTTAGATATAATAATTAAAAATATGAATCACACAGTAAGGCAGAGAAACAGAGGATAGAAACCCATCCTATAATTCCACATGCTGCCTGGCCTCCGCTGCACTTCATGCCAGCTGCATATACGAGATTTTCCATGAATATTGTTACCTTCTCTTAGAAAAATGGTTAAAAAGAAAAAAACTTACTGACTCTATATTTAAGATTCGATAATGTCATGTAAGATTGTTAAAATTCAAGATGTATCATATATAAGAGGTAATCTTATGCAGGTCAACACGAGCTGCTGAGATGAATGTTTTGTTTTAGAAACTAGTTTCCTAAGTAAGATTAAGCAGTTAAGCTCCATGTGGCTTATTTCCATCCCTCTGGTTGAGCCTTAGAACAAATAGGTTATTGAGGATAAGCTGCTGATTCTGCTATAAAGGCCTTGAAGGGCACTCACCTATCAGCAGCCATCTGCGTCTGATAGACATAGGTAAAGAAAAGTGGAGAAAACCTCAGAGAACAAGGAAGTATTTCCAGGTAAAAGGGTAGTGTGGAGATTTTTACCTCATTTAATGCCACCCTTGACCCTGGGGCTGGGGGATGGTGCTGTCTCATACACAGGAAGCTGACAGGGACCAAGTAACAGATTTAGGAGATGTGGGTACCATCATAATTTTTCTCCTTTTTCTGTGTACATTTGAAACAGATGCCAGCTTTTATTTTGTGTTTGGACAACGTTGCCTCTTCTACTTCTTCCTGGTTCTCTGGCAGCAACAGCTGGTTTTCTTTATCCTGACAAGAAGACGTCCTCCATTCTTTATTTTTCTTTATTTCCTCTGTAGTTTCTGCAGAGGAAGAGTAGAGCTCTGACCGCTGGAACTCAGGTAAAATAGGGTAAGGTTCCCTGGATTAACGCTCTGCTTTTTATAAAATGCTCATGCAGAGGGATGCGGATGTTGCAATGGCTTGGATTTGTCCATCCCTTCACGTTTATTTAGGCCACTTGTACTTCACATCATTTTGTTCCTCCTATAAACTGCGTGACAGAGGCAGTGTTTTCACTGTTCCTTCTTTACAAGATATTAAGTGGGAGCCCAGAGAGGTAACGTCCATGACCTACAGTCACACAGCTATTAACTATAAAACAGGGCATTAATGAGATGTTTTCTGTCTTTTATTTTCATACCCTTTATACTATATCACGTCATATAGGGGGGAAAAAGCAAAGCAACGAGGTAGGAAGACATCATTCAACAAAAATGTGGAGAGGTTACCAATGCTACCAGCCTGCTTGCATGAAAACCCTACAGTTAAAATCACCAAAATGTGTATTGAGTCCCCCAGTGGTGGGGCAGAGATCTCACAGGTGGGACTCTGAGCCTAGCATGTGGGTGTCACTCTTCCCCAGGGACTCACCCGGTAGCTGACATCCTCCAAAAGAGTAGATGTGCCCACAGTGCACTCTGCTTGCCACAAGGTCTCCTTGATGCTACAGCCATAAAGGAACACGTTTTTCTTTTGGGAGTGGCCATGGAAATCACAGAAGACCTACAAGAGCCAATCAAAGGAGAAAATAAATCCAGGTCCCATCCATCCCTCTCTGAAATGTTTAAAGTGTCAGCTTTCTCAGATAGAGAAACTGTTCAGTTAGCAGAACTCGCCATGTAAGGATCACTGATGACTCCGGCATGACAACAGAAACATGACCACAGACTTCCCATCCTTATATGCATGCCCCTTACCAGTGAACTATGTTCTATCTTCATGAGTAGCTAAAGTATATTTCTTCCCTCCTTGAATCTGGACTGAAGTCATGTGACATATTTTGGCCAATAAGAATGAGCAGATATGATGCAAGCTGAAGATTATAAAGGGGTTGGTGTGCTGTCTGGCTGTTCCTGGGGACTGTGCAGCAGCTGCTGTGTGACAAGCACAGGCTCACCTGCTGGATGACGAGGCTCTGTAAAGTCACTCCTTGTGACCTAGTGGGTATCAAAGTCAACCACTAGACATGTGAATGCCTCCCTCTTAAACCATCCAGCCCTGACCAACCTGGGGCAGATGAGAGGAATCGCCCAAATGCCCTGCATGATTCTCATTTAGAATCATCAGATTTGGAAAGATGTTTGGAGAACAGTTAGAGATCTAAAAATAGACCTGCCATTCAATCCTACAATTCCTCTACTAGGTATATATCCAGAAGACCAAAAATCACATTATAACAAAGATATTTGTACCAGAATATTTATTGCAGCCCAATTCATAATTGCTAAGTCATGGAAGAAGCCCAAGTGCCCATCGACCTATGAATGGATTAATAAATTGTGGTATATGTACACCATGGAATATTATGCAGCCTTAAAGAAAGATGGAGACTTTACCTCTTTCATGTTTTGTTTACATGGATGGAGCTGGAACCTATTCTTCTTAGCAAAGTATCTCAAGAATGGAAAGAAAAGTATTTAATGTACTCAGCCCTCCTATAAAACCAATTTATAGCTTTCTTATGAAAGCTATAACC
>CAUYTI010060457.1:0-12328 GCA_963575145.1 Galago senegalensis
TAGATGTGGACATACATAGTATATATATTCCTTCCTAGTAGAGGAATTGAAGGATCAAATGGCAGACCTATTTTTAGATTCCCTAAGTGATCTCCAAATATCTTTCCAAAAGGAACATATTAGTTTGCATTCCCACCAGCAATGCAGAAGTGTTCCCTTTTCTCAACATCCATACCAGCATCTGTGGTTTTGGGATTTTGTGATATGGGCTAATCTTACTGGAGTTAGATGATATCTCAAAGTGGTTTTGATTTGCATTTCTCTGATGATTAAGAATGATGAGCATTTTTTCATGTGTCTGTAGGCCGTGCACTTGTCTTCTTCAGAGAAGTTTCTCTTCAAGTCCTTAGCCCACAATGAGATGGGGTCACTTGATCTTTTCTTGCTAATACATTTGAGTTCTCTGTGGATTCTGGTTATTAAACCTTTGTCAGAGACATAACCTTAAAGTATCTTCTCCCATTCTGAGGGCTCTCTGCTTGCTTTATTTACTGTGTTCTTGGTTGTACAGAAGCTTTTTTTAGTTTGATCAGATCCCAGTAATGTATTTTTGGTATTGCTTCAATAGCCTGGAGGGTATTCCTCATAAAATATTCGCCCAGGCCAATTTCTTCAAGAGTTTTCCCTACACTTTCTTCTAGTATTTTTATAGTTTCATGTCTTAAGTTTAACTTTAATCCAGCGAGAGTCTATCTCAGATAATGGTGAAAGGTGTGGGTCCAGTTTCAGTCTTCTACAGGTCTCCAGCCAGTTCTCCCAGCACCATTTGTTAAATAGGGAATTTTTTTCCCCACTCAATGTTTTTCATTGGCTTGGCTTATCAAATAATGGTAAGTACCTGGGTTCATCTCTTGGTTCTCTATTCTGTTCCATACATCTACCTCTTTGTTTTTGTGCCAGCACCATGCAGTTTTGATCACTATCAATTTATAGCACAATCTAAGCTCTGATAGCATGATTCCTCCTGCTTTGTTTTTATTTCTGAGTAATGTCTTGGCTATTTGAGGTTTTTTTCTGATTCCATATAAAATGAAGTATTATTTTTTCGAGATCTTTAAAGTATAACAGTGGAGCTTTAATAGAGATTGCATTAAAATTGTATATTGCTTTGGGTAGTATGGACATTTTAACAATGTTGATTCTTCCCAGCCTTGAGCATGGTTTCTTTTTCCATTTGTTAACCTCTTCAGCTATTTCTTTTCTTAGAGAAATAGAGATCTTTCACATCCGTTGTTAGGTAAATTCCCAAATATTTCACCTTCTTTGGCACTACTGTGAAAGGAATAGAGTTCTTGACTGTTTTTCACCTTGACTATTGTTGGTATATATAAAGGCTACAGATTTATGAGTGTTGATTTTGTAAGCTGAGACACTGCTGTATTCCTTGACTACTTCTAAGTGTTTTGTAGTAGAATCCCTGGTTTTTTCCAGGTATACAATCATATCATCTGCGAAGAGTGAAAGTTTGATATCCTCTGATCCTATAGATACCCTTGATTGCCTTTTCTTCCCTAATTGCGATGGCTAAGACTACCATTACAATGTTGAAAAGCAGTGGAGACAATGGGCAACCTTGCCTGGTCCCTGATATGAGTGGAAATGATTTCAATTTAACTCCATTCAATACAATATTGGCTGTGGGTTTGCTGTAGATGGCCTCTATCAGTTTAAGAAATTTCCCTTCTATACCAAATTTCTTAAGTGTTCTGATCATCAAAGGATGCTGGATATTATCAAAAGCTTTTTATCCATCAATTGAGAGAATCATATGGTCTTTGTTTTTTATTTTGTTTATGTGATGAATTATATTTATACATTTATGTATATTGAACTAGCCTTGAGACCCTGGGGTAAAACCCACTTGGTCATGGTGTATAATTTGTTTGATGTGTTGCTGGATTCTGCTTGTTAGGATCTTATTGAATATTTTTGCATCAATATTCATTAGCGATATTGGTCTATAATTTTCTTTTCTTATTGAGTTTTTCCTGGCTTGGGGATCAAGGTGATGTTTGCTTCATAGAATGTGTTGGGTAGTATTTCTTCTTTTTCTAATTTTAGGAAAAGGTTGAGTAATATAGATACTAGTTCCTCTTTAAAGGTTTGGTAGAATTCTGATGTGAAGCCATTTGGTCCAGGCTTTTCTTCTTAGGGAGATTTTGTATAGCTGATGCTATTTCAGAACTTGATATAGCCCTGTTCAACATTTCCAATTCATTCTGGGTAATTCTTAGAAGGTGCTGTGTTTCCAAGTATTGGTCTATTTCCTTCAAATTTTCATATTTCTGAGAATAAAGTTTCTTGTAATATTCATTAAGGATCTTTTTAATTTCTGAGGAGTCTCTTGTTATTTCTTCTTTGCCAATTCTGATTGATGAAATTAGAGATTTTACTCTTTTTTTCCTGGTTAGGTTAGCCAAAGGTTTATCTATTTTCTTGACCTTTTCAAAAAACCAACTTTTTAATTTATTGAGCTGTTGTATAATTCTTTTATTTACAATTTCATTTAATTCTGCTCAAATTTCGGTTATTTCTTTTCTTCTGCTGGGTTTGGGATTGGAATGTTCTTCCTTTTCCTGTTGCTTGAGATGTTCCATTAAGTTGTTGACTTCCTCTCTTTCTGTTCTTTTGAGGAAGGCTTGCAGTGCTGTACATGGCCTTTGCAGTATCCCAGAGGTTCTGATACTTCATGTTTTCATTATCATTTTGTTCCAAAAATTTGATAATTTCCTTCTTAATCTCATCTATGACCCAGCTATCATTCAGATAAGGTTATTTACTTTCCATGTTTTTGTATGAGTCTGCAGATTCCTGTTGTTACTGAATTCAACTTTTATTCCATGATGGTCTGAGAAGTGCAAATAGAATAATTTCTATTCTTTTAAATTTGCTGAGGTTAGACTTGTGATCTAAGATGTGCTCAATTTTGGAGGATGTTCCACAGGCTGGTGAGAAGAATGTATATTCAATTTTGTTAAGATGGAATGTTACGTAGATGTCTGTTAAATCCAATTGTTGAGTTTCTTATTGGAGGATCTATCCAACACTGCAAAGGGAGTGATAAAATCTCTGACTATTATGATGCTGGAAGAAATCAAGTTGCTCATGTCTGTTAGAGTCTGTCTTATAAATTGAGGCAAATTCTGTCTGGGTGCATAAATGTTAATAATTGAAATCTCATAATGTTGAGTGTTACCATTAACAAATAAGAAGCGACCATCCTTATCTCTCCTTACTTTTGTTGGTTTATCTGCAAATAAAATTACAACAACTGTTTTTTTTCTGATTTCCATTTGCCTAAAATGTAGATGACCATCCCTTCACCCTGAGTCTATATTTATCATATATATATGGTTAGAGTCTCATTTTATCACCCTCCGTAGAGTGCTGTAGCATTACAGCTCACAGCAACCTCCAACTCCTGGGCTTAGGCAATTCTCTTGCCTCAGCCACCCAAGCAGCTGGGACCATAGGTGCACAGCACCCGGCTATTTTTTTTTGTTGTTGTTCTTGCAATTTGGCCAGAACTGGGTTTGAACCTGTCGTCCTCAGTATATGGGGCCAGTGCCCAACCCACTGAGCCAGCGGCACCACCCAATCTATATTTACCTTTTTTTTTCATCTTATAACATTTTATTTTCTTCTCCATAGATATCTTCCCCAAATAATGTTGCTAAAACAACTTGGGTATGGGGTTTTTTGGTTCAAGGTAAACACATCAAAAAAAAAAATAGCTTATCTCTGTTACATAGAGTTGTGATATAAAAATTATTTACAGGCTATATGTTTCAGAAATCAGGTAACTACATGGTAATCCTCCTGAAGAAACTTTCTTATTAAGCCTATGTTATAGAGAGAAAATATATAGCTAAAATAATTAAAATATCTTCTGATCATAATGCTTGAGACCATGAAAGGAATGTTTGGTTTCCTCCACAAAGAAACACCAAGATTTTTTCATAATCTCCTTTGGTTTCATCCATATTGGCTTGGCCAAGAGAGACACCATACATCCTCTGATAGAATGCTTTGATATCATTCATGTCAATTTCAGAATGGGAAACCATAATCCTGATCAATTCCTTATCACAAGTTCCAGCACACTTCATGGCATGATGAAGCTTCTCCGCAAAGAAAGATAGTTTGCTGGTAGCACACTTCACAATGGCCGTGAGGCATTTCTCAATGTCACCTTTCATCTCCAGGTCCAGAGCTTTGTTCATGTCATGCTTGCTGTACTTGGTATATTTTTGAAACACTCTGCAAAGATGGAGATAGCCCCTGATGGTAAGAATTGTAATGAACACATTGTCATCTGTCCCCTTACCCTTTTCTCCTGCTTCATAAAAGGCCCTGGCATCCGTATCAGCCAAGTCTTCATTTACACCAAAATCCTCACTTTGGTCACCCTTAGCAAGAGAAATAAAAGCCTTCCAGAAATCTCCATATGTGTCTGAGGTTATATCTGTATATATACAGATCTCTTTTCAGTTCATCTCTGTAGACTCTGTTAAGTTCTCTGATTTCTTTGTTACTTCTTGATGTCAGCATTTCAATCAGAGTGTCTTCATGAGTTCCAAGGCCCTTCATGGCAGCATGGAGTTCATCAGCATCAAACTGTGCTGGGGTTTTTAGCAGTGCTAAAGCAACTTCCTCCAGGTGGCCTGTAAGGGCCTTCTTCAGCATTTCATCCAGGGGCTTTCCCTTCTCCTGGAGATATGCCGCTTTGATCTGTTGACGCTGAGCATTGGTTCTCTTAGTTAATATGTCAATGATGGTCCCTTCATCTACACCTTTAACTATCAGGGCTTGGTGGATGGCTGCAAAATTTGCAGATGGATTGAAGGAAGGATAGGGGCTCACCGCTGACCCAGGACCACCTTTGGATGACTTCACAGTATTAAGGTATTGCTGCTCTTCATTTTCAATGAGCCAGGCCTGCTTGAGGAATTCTGATACCATTGCCATTTTTAAAGAAGTGTCTGTATTTCTATCTGCTTCCAGAGAACTAAACAGAGATTCTGCTCTGAGGGTTTCTCCCTTAACACATTTCTAAAAGTTTCATAATTATATTATACACATATAATTATGTATATGATACATTTTTAAGCCATTTAAAAATCGTAGTAAAGTATACACAACACAAAACTTACTATCTTAACCATTTTTAAGTGCACAATTCAATGGCATTAAGTGTATTCACATTATTGTGCAACTATCACCACCTTCCATCTCCAGAACTATTTCATCTTCCCAAACTGAAACCTGCACTCTTTAAGCAATAATTCCCATTTTCCTCCTCCTTCAGCCTTTGGAAACCACCATTCTACTTTCTATTTGACTATGACTACTCTAGGTATCTATAAGAGGAGTCATACACTCATCCTTTTAAGATTGGTTATTTCACTTAGCGTAATATCTTCAAGGTTCATGCATATTTTATTATGTATTACAATTTTGTTACATTTTAAGGCTGAATAATATTCCACTGTATATACCACATATTGTTTATCTATTTGTCGTTGGTGGATATTTGAGTTGTTTCCAACTTTTGGCTATTGTGAACAATGCTGCTATGAATGTGGGTGTACAAATCTCTATTTGAGTTCCTGCTTTCCATTCTTTTGTGTATATACCCAGAAGTAGATTGTTAGATCAAGTAGTAATTCTATTTTTAATTTTTTGTGGAATCACCATACTGTTGTGTGCTGTAGCTTTGCCATTCTACATTCCAGCAATGCACAAGTATTCCAATTTCTCCACATCTTTGCCAACACTTATTTTCTGTTGTATATTTTATTTTATTTATCATTATTTGAGACAGAATCTTACTCTGTCAACTGGGAGAGTGCTATGGTATTCTTATAGCTACAGCAACTTCTTGGATTCAAGCAACCCTCTTGCTTCAGCCTCCTGAGTAGCTGGGACTATAGATGCCTGCCATGACACTTGGCTAATTTTTTCTATTTTCAGTAAAGATGGAGTCTTACTCTTGCTCAGGCTGGTCTTGAACTTCTGAACTCAAGCAATCCATGGGTCTAGGCCTCCTAGCGTGCTAAAATTGCAAGTGTGAGCCACTGTTTCCAACTTCTGTCATATTTTTAAATAATAACTGTCCTAACAGATTCATTGTACACATTTTGTTAGATTACTTCTAATTTATAATTCAATATTATAAGAGATATCTGTAATAAATTTCTCTGTTTTTTCTAAACTATTTTTATTTTATTATTATTATTATTATTTGCTGTTTGAATTTTATTTTATTTTAGTTCAGTTCAGTTTAGTTTCTTGTAATTTTTTGTTGGGTATTCATTGAGGGTACAAAGAACCAGGTTATATTGATTGCATTTGATAGACAAAGACCCTCTTATAATTGTGTCCCACACCCAAAAGGTGTACCACACCCCATGACCTCCTTCCCCACCCTCTTTCCCTTTCTCTGTTCTCCCCTTCCTCTACCCCCACTGTGTACTAGATCTTTAATTGTCCTCATACCAGAATTGAGTGCATAGGATTCTTGCTTCTCTATTCTTATGAGCTTTACTAAGAATAATGTGTTCCAGTTCCATCCAGGTTAATACAAAAGATGTAAAGTTTTCATCTTTTTTAGTGGCTGAATAGTATTCCATAGTATACATATACCACAGCTTGTTAATCCATTGCTGGGTTGGTGGGTATTCAAGCTGTTTCCACATTTTGGTGATTGTAAATTGAGCTGCAATAAACAGTCTAGTGCAGGTTTCCTTAAGGTAAAAAGATTTTTTTCCCCTGGGTAAATGCCCAGTAATGGGATTGCAGGATCAAATGGGAGGTCTAGCTTTGTAGGGAGCAGGCTGTTGGCAGCAGGTCCCCCATAGCCTGCGTAATGCTTAGGGAATGACCCACAACCACTACTCCTCCCTTAACAACATTGTTTTCACCTGCCAAAAGTCACGTGGCCCATGCATACTTTCCTCATCAGCCAGCACACAGTTTTCCTCTTCAAGGTTCATCTCTACCTCATATGTTAAGATTGCAGTCTTGTTAAGATACTGTTAAGATATAGTTCAGTGGCTGGCTGCAGTCATCAGCTGCGTCAGCCCTCCTAATGCCAGTCTAGCTCTCATCTCCTGTCTTTCTTTGCCTCTCCCTATCTTTCATAGCTTTGTATTTCTCTATTTCCCACCATTTCCACTCAGGTCAACCCTCCCTCCTTGTGCTGGGTCATGAGAGGTCTCTCTCTCGTGCCTGTACATGACATAGTTTGAGTTCTTTAAGGATTCTCCATACTTTCTTTAAAAATGTTATATTAAGTTGCAGTCCCACAAACAGTGTAAGTGTTTCTTTCTCTCCACATCCACATCAGAATCTGCAGTTTTGAGAGTTTGAAATGTAGGCTATTCTCACTGGAATTAGATATCTCAGGGTGGTTTTGATTTGCATTTCTCTAATAATTAAGGATGATGAACATTTTCTCATGTTTGTTAGCCATTCACCTGTCTTCTTTAGAGAAGGTTCTACTCATCTTTCTTGCCCATTGATATATGGGATAGTTGGCTTTTTTCATGTGGATTAATTTGAGTTCTGTATAGGTCCTAGTTATTAAGATTTTGTCTGATTCAAAATATGCAAATATCCTTTCCCAGTGCATAGGCTGTCTATTTGCTTTGGTTGTTGTCTCCTTAGCTATACAGAAGCTTTTCCATTTAATTAAGTCCCATTTGTTTATTTTCGTTGCAATTGCCACAAAAGTCTTCTTCATAAAGTCCTTCCCCAGGTCAGTAGCTTCCAGTGTTTTCCTCACACTTTCTTTGAGGATTTTTATTATTTTGTGACTTAGATTTAGGTCTTTTATACATCTTGAATCAATTTTTGTGAGTGGAGAAAGGTGCAGGTCTGGTTTCAGTCTTTTACCTGTGGATATCCAGTTCTCCCAGCACCATTTAGGGATTCATTCCCCTAGTGTATGTTCTTGCTTGGTTTATCAAAGATTAGGTGGCTGTGAGATGTTAGTTTCATCTCCAGCTTTTCCATTCAGTTCCAGATGTCTATGTCTATTTTTGTGCCAACACACCATGATGTTTTGACCACTATGGCCTTATAGTACAGCCTAAAATCAGGTAGGGTGATGCCCCCAGTTTTGTTTTTATTACTAAGAATTGCCTGGGCTGTATGGGGCTTTTCCTGGTTCCATACAAAAGGAAGAATTATTTTTTGCAAGTCTTGAAAGTATGATGTTGGTATTTTAATAGGGATGACATTGAATCCATGGATTGCTTTTGGAAGTACAGACATTTTAATGTTGTTGATTCTTCCCAGCCATGAGCATGGTATGTTCTTCCATTTGTTAACATCTTCTGCTATTTCTTTTCTTAAGGGGTTGTAGTTTTCTTTATAGAGGTCCTTTACCTCTTTTGTGAGGTATATTCCTAGGTATTCCATTTTCTTTGAAGTTACTGTGAAGGATATTGTGTCCTTGATTACCTTCTCATCTTGGCTGGCTTCTGATTGGTGGACATTGATTTTTGTATTCTGAGACTTTGCTACATTCTTTGATCACTTCCAGGAGTTTTGTGGTTGTGTCTCTGGGATTCTGTAAGTATAAGATCATATCATCAGCAAAGAGGGAGAGTTTCACTTCCTCTACCCCCATTTGGATGCCCTTTATTTCCTTCACTTGCCTGATTGTATTGTCTAGAACTCTGAGCACTATGTTGAATAGTAATAGTGATAGAGAACAACCTTGTCTTGTTCCAGTTCTGAGTGGAAAAGCTTGTGTGTATTTGTCATAGATAGCTTCAATCAGTTCAAGAAATGTGCTACCAATGCCAATATTCTTCAGAGTTCTAATTAGAAAATGTTGTTGAATTTTATCAAATGCTTTTTCTGCGTCTATTGAGATCATATGGTCTTTGTGTTTGCTTCTGTTGATATGGTGAATAATGTTTATGGATTTGCAGATGTTAAACCTGCCTTGCATCACTGGGATGAATCCTACTTGATCGTGGTATATAACTTTTCTTTTTTTGCAGTTTTTGGCCGGAGCTGGGTTTGAACCTGCCACCCCGTTATATGGGGCCTGTGTCCTACTTCTTTGAGCCACAGGTGCCGCCGGTGTATGACTTTTTTAATGATAAGCTGTACTCTATAGGCTAGGATTTTAAGAATTTTGTATCTATATTCATTAGTGAAATCAGTCTGTAGTTCTCCTTTTTTAGTTGGATCCTTTCCTGGTTTTGGCATCAGGGTGATGTTGGCTTCATAGAAGTGTTGGGAATGATTCCTTCCTTCTCAATTTTTTGGAATAATTTCTGCAGTTTAAGCTCTTTTTTGAAGGTTTCATAGAATTCTGGTGTGAAGCCATCTGGACCCAGGTATTTTTTGGTTGGGAGATTTTTTAGTGCTACTTTGATCTCAGTGCTTGAAATTGGTCTGTTCAGAAGATCTGTTTCTTCTTGATTAAGTCTAGGGAAAGGATGTGATTCCAGGTATTAATCCATTTCCTCCACATTGTCAAATTTCTGGGCATAGAGTTTCTTGTAGTATTCAGAGATAATCTCTTGTATTTCTGTGATATCTGTTGTTATTTCCCCTTTATCATTTCTGATTGAGGTTATTAGAGATTTTACTTTTCTGTTTCTAATCTGGCCAAAGGTTTATTGGTTTTCTTTGTTTTTTTCAAAGAACCAACTTTTTCTCTCATTGATTTTCTGAATGTTTCTTTTTTTTTCAATTCCATTACTCTCTGATTTAATTTTGAAACAAAGCCTCAAGCTGTTGCCCTGGGTAGAGTGCCATGGTGTCACAGCTCACAGCAATTTCCAATTCCTGGGTTCAAGTGATTCTCTTGCCTCAGCGTCCGAGTAGCTGGGACCACAGATGCCCACCACAACACTGGCTATTTTTTGGTTGCAGCCATCATTGTTGTTTGATGAGCCCAGGCTGGATTCAAACCTGCCAGCTCAGGTGTATGTGGCTGGAGCCTTAGCTGCTTGAGCCACAGGTGCAGAGCCTCTGGTTTAATTTTGGTTATTTCTTTTCTTCTGCTGTGTTTGGGACTACATTGTTCTTCTTTTTCCATTTCCATAAGATGATTCATAACTTTGTTGATGCACTCTTTTTCTGCTTTTTGTATGTAGGCATCTAATGTGATAAATTTCTCTCTTAAGACTACTTTTGCTGTATCACACAGGTTTTGGTATCTTATGTCTTCATTATTATGTTTGAGGAATTTGACAATTTCCTCCTTTATCTCTTCTTGGACCCAACTATAAGTCAGCATAACGTTGTTTAATTTCCATGCCTTTGTAAAGGGATGAACATTTTTGTTGAAGTTGAGTTCCACCTTTATTGCCTTGTGGTCTGAGAAAACACAAGGTATAATTTTTATTCTTTTAAATTTGTTGGGTTTGATTTGTATCCTAGGATATGATCTATTTTAACATATGTTCCATGGGGTGATGAGAAGAATGTATATTCGTTAGCTTTGGGATAGTGTATTCTATATATGTCTATTAAGACCATTTGTTTTAGGGTCACATTTCAGTCCTTCATATCTTTATTTAGTTTCTGTTTAGAGGATCTGTCCAGTTCTGTCAGAGGGGTGTTAAAGTCGCCAGCAATTATGATGGTATGGGATGTCATATTGCTCAGTCCAATCATTGTTCCCAATCATAAATCTGGAAGCATTTAAGTTGAGTGAATAAATACTTAGAATTGAAATGTCCTCTCATTATATTATTCCCTTTACCAGTATGAACCAACAATCTTTGTCTTTCTTAACATTAGTTGCTTTAAATCCACTTATATCTGAAAATAAGATTGCAACCCCTCTTTTCTTCTGATTTCCATTTGCCTGAAATATGTTTTCTACCCCTTAACACTGAGTATTGATTTGTCCTTCAAGGTTAACTGCCTTTCTTGGAGAAAGCGTATGAATGGCTTTTGCTTTTTTTATTTAATCAGCCAACCTGTGCCATGTCAGTGGAGAATTCAAGCCATTAACATTTATTGAGAGAATTGATAAGTGTGGTGGAGTTCAATTCATGTTATTTTGTAAAAGTCCATTGTATACTTTTATCCTTTATGCCATTGTGGAAGGTAAGTTTTGATCTTTAGCTTCTGGGTGTTTACTTTGGTGGTTGTCCATTGTGATGGCCAGTGTTGAGAATAGGTCTAGGTATTTCCTGTAGAGCTGGACTTGTGGCAGATTTCCTCAGTGTTTGCAGATCCACAAAATATTTGATTTCTCCATTAATTTTGAAGTTCGGGTTGGCAGGATATGGAATTCTTGGCTGGAAATTATTTTGTTTAAGAAGATTAAAGGTAGATGACAATTCTCTTCTGGCTTGGAAAGTTTCAGTTGAAAAGTCGCTGTCACACTAATGGTTCTGCCCCTGTAGATCAGTTGACCCCTATTCCTGGTTGCTTGCAGAATTTTCTCTTTTGTCTTGACTTTGGACGATTCCATCAAAATGTGTCTTGGAGAAGCTCTGTTTGAGTTGAGATGACCTGAGGTACCATGTCCCTCTAAAAAGAGAGTGTTGCAATCTTTAGTGAAACTTGGGAAGTTTTCATTTATTATAGCTTCTAATAGGGGCTTCCAATCCTTTGGGATGATCTTTTTCCCCCTTCATGGATCCCTTTTATTTGTATGTTTGAATGTTTAGTGACGTCCTGTAGTTCTCTGAGCAACTGTTCCGCTCTCTCTCTCTTCTTTTCCACTTCTTTAACTTCCTGGGCTAACTCAAAAATTTTATCCTCTAAGTCTGAGATACTTTCTTCTCCATGGTCTAATCTAGTTTTGATACTTTCTATTGCATCTTTATATTCCCTGATTGTCTCCTTCATTTCCTCAAGCTCTGTCATATCTTTTGTATATTCTCCATGTCTCTCATCCATCTTTTGGTTCTGTCTTTCCACCTTCTCATTCATTTCCTTTATTGTCTTTATCATCCATATTTTAACCTTACCTTTCTGTTAACTCCAGTAATTCTTTATAGATAGGATCCTCTGCAGTAGCTGCCTCATGGTCTCTTGGAATAGTTGCTCTGTTTTGGTTTTTCATGCTGCTAGAATTTTTCTATTGGTTCCTATTCATGTGTGTTTTCTTGTTGTTCACCTCCTTGCCCTGATTTTTCTTTTTCACTTCCTCTTTTGCTTTAAATTACCTTGTCATGGAGCTTAGGTATTGAAGTGGCTACTTGGTATAAGGCCAAAAGGAAGAGAAGGATAAACAGCAAACAGGCAGAAAGAAAGGGAAAGGAAAGAAAGCTTTAAAAAAAAAAAGAAGAAGAAGGAAATAAAGGGGAAAAAGGAGGATGAAAGAAAAGAATTGAAAAACAGG